>JAWQFJ010004375.1:117500-127500 GCA_034096865.1 Theodoxus fluviatilis | reverse complement strand
TACAGCCTCGCTGAGAATGCCTAGGTGGCGATGTCACCAATTCATAGCAGCCTGATGTATTGGTCTCTAGCAACTCGATGACCTCTAGGGGCCTCTTCATGACACTCAGCTTATGAGATTGCCCATGCTGCAGTGGAAGACAGCACCTCATCATTATCATAATGTGTGCTCTTTTGTTTGGCTGCAAACAGACAGACAGACAGACAGACAGATTGACAGAGAGGCACAGGCACACGCACGCACGCACACACACACATACACACACACACACACACACACACACACACACCGTCGCCATCTGTCATGCTACAAAGGCCCAAATTAGGACACCTTTTCCCTGACAGCCCACTGCACACCTGCACATAGCGCGTGTCTGGAGTCAAGCAGGCTCCAGGCCACACTCCTGGACCACGGACGCGGTGCTATCAAAGCTGCTCCCAAGTTTCCTACGCCCTGCTCCAATGCAGTTCCGGAAGAGCGCTAAGCGGATTGCCTCCCTTCGGACACTCCCATTCTCTGGATGCGTAAGCCCTTCAACTAGCACAGATGAACAAAGAGGAGGTGGGGAGGGAGGCAGGGGGAGGGGGGAGGGGGCAAGGGACGGAACAATAGCAGGGGGCGGGCAGACCATCAGGCTGTCGGCAGACAGACGCCCATGATTGAATGGGGCCGAGCAGACGGCAACCAATTTCCCCGTGATCATACGAGCGGAAAAACGCTCGTTGCCAGGGCCATTGGCTTCCTTGGATACCACCTGCGAGGTGCGATGGAAATGGACGCGTGGGATGTTCCAAAGACAGTTCTGTGCTAAACAGGATCCTGACAAATAGAACCGGAGGTGAAGATCAAGTGGAAACAATTTACCGCGCTCCTCGTTGCCGAAAAGCATCACACTTTGATTCATTTATCTGTAATGGCAGAATGTCATTATATAAATCATTAAGGAGAATATTGCATTCATGAACACACGTAACATGTTGTGCTACATACGCAATGCTAAAGGTTAAAGAACACGAGCGAGTAGGAGAAAATGGAGAATAACATGTTTTGGTCAACTATCCTTGCACGTCAAGGAATATACATTTAAAACTTTTAATATAAATCAGTCTTTCAAGAGTTTTTTTCCCATCGGAAGCGAATCAGAGTGCCTATTTACAGAGCCAGAAACGTACGTTATTTCGAACTTGTAAAGACAATTAGACCCTCTCTCGTAATAAAGAAGGGGCAATGTAGAACAAAAATTTGGGAGTAGAATTGTATCCTTTAGGAAATGTCACCGCCCAAGTTCAAATACGATGACAATCCGTATTTGCTGAGGCGCAGATAAACGGAGCAGAACGCCTTTTTTCACGACATTATCGCGAGGAAAATTTGCAACCACCCACTGCGTCCGGAAAACAAGGCATTCCACGTACGCGGAGACAATTGGAGGGCGAAAGTGAGACCGGGATGGGCGTCCAAGGGGGACGATGCGATAGAGCGGCACAGCATGAGATCTCCTGCACTGTAACACTGGAGTACTGTAGAGGAATGCGCGGCATGCCAGTGGCACCATCGCCTGTTGAACTGTAAACACCCTTGTCTGCTTCTCTCTGCAGGACCCGAGTGGGTGGCGATAAAGGCATTCAGCGCGTGACAGATAAAGTGTGTGTGTGTGTGTGTATATATATATATATATATATATATATATATATATATATATATATATATATATGGGTAAAGTGTTACAGGTAAAGCTTTACGACTACATTGTCACGGGTACATTGTTACGAGTGAAGTGTTACGGCTACAGTGTAACGGATACAATGCTATTGGTGCGGTGTTACGGGTGCATAGTTTGGTAAAGTGGTATTGGTAAAGTGTCACAGGTAAATTGGTACAGGTTAATTTTTACATGTTAAGTGTTACAGGTAAACTGTTACAGGTAAAGTATTACACGTAAAGTGTTACAATAAAAGCGTCGAGGGCGGAGTGTTTCAGGAATAGCATTAGGGGCACTGTTTTACGAGCGAAGTGTTACAGGATAAGGGACACCGGCGAAGAGGACCACGGCTGATTCTACACGTGACATCGCGTGGAAGAGGAGCAGTACTGGGGGAGTAAAAAGGCAGGCCGACCCTGACGATGCCACAGAAAGGTTTTAGTCAAGTATCCTGTATGGATGCCTCTAGATACCTGCAGTACAACGCACATTCACCATCACCACCGGAAACCCCCAACATCCAATGCACATCCACCATCACAGTGCCGGAAACCCTCAACATCCAACACACATCCACCATCACAGTGCCGGAAACCCTCAACATCCAACGCACATCCACCATCACAGTACCGGAAACCCTCAACATCCAACGCACATCCACCATCACAGTACCGGAAACCCTCAACATCCAACACACATCCACCATCACAGTGCCGGAAACCCTCAACATCCAACACACATCCACCATCACAGTGCCGGAAACCCTCAACATCCAACGCACATCCACCATCACAGTACCGGAAACCCACAACATAAAAAATCTAACATCACAGTACCGGAAACCCTCAACATCCAACACACATCCACCATCACAGTACCGGAAACTCTCAACATCCAATGCCGTGGTCAAAATACCTTGTTTCCAATCAGCCACATGGTGTGAAGGACAACAGGTGTGATGAAAATGAGTGATTTCGATACGCCCCCACAGCTCATTTCCATATCAACGTATGCGCATTTTCAACGCAGCGTATTCACAGGTCAAGCAGGCCCCTTGCATCCTCCCCAAGACAAACATGAACTCAAGTTCAACGTACTACACACGTGTAGATGCTGTACTCTTCCACACAAGCAGATATGCACAAATACGCACGCACGCACGCACACACACATACACACACACATACACACACACACACACACACACACTCTCCCAACAGAGACCACGGCACAGCTGTGCACGTGCCGAGGTCAGGGTGACCTGGACTCACCTGGACGAAGGCCAAGGGACGGAGCTGGCTCGACAAGGGACGTCATGCTGTAGTTCCAGGAACGATCCCCGCCCGCGGCAAGCATCAGCACGTGGGGGGGTGGCTGGCTGGGACTTCCTCCACCCTTCTGGATTATCCCCAAACTGTTACTCCGAGTCCGCATGCCCCCCTCCCCCTCGAAGCTCGTCCCCCAGCCTCTGGGTGAGGGGGTACGGGTGTGACGACCCACGCTGGGAAGACCAGCTGACAGGCTGTTGCTCCTCTCCCTCAGGTCCCTGAAGTCGTGCACACTCCTGGGAGAGACCCTGCTGGGAAGATCCATATCGCACCTGCCCGAGGAGCCGGTCCAGTGAACGGAGCCTTGCACCAGGAACTCTCCACTGACAGGGACGCTGGAACTCAGCGTCCCGTACTCGCTGATCTCGGGAAGGGGGGTGAGGGGAGAGGAACCCCTACAGGGGATCACTGGGAAGGAATGCTGGTGCACGAGGAAGCGTTTGGACCCTCCTCCCCCCTCCCCGTCGCGTCGCCCTCCATCCCCCACCGCGTCGCCTGGCGTCTCAGCCTTGAGGGCACGCGCCACCAGGAGGCGCTGCGCGTGCGTGACGTCAATTCGGGGTCGAATGTGTGACGTCATCATGACATCATCGTGGGTTTCCCCAGGAAGGGAGCTCTGGTAGGAGTGACGCAAACGGGCACTGGTGGTTCCCATGGCAATGCGTCCCTTGCTGACCTTCCGGGCTCCAAGTTCCGCCATGGTGGCCGAGTTGGTCCTTGGCCGCATCTGGAAGTCCAGCTCGTCGTTCTCGATGTCGTAGGCGAAGTCCCTGGGGGCAGGATGGGGAGGGTCCTCTCGTCCTGGACTCTCCTCGATGTCGGTCAGGCCGTCCTGGCTGTGGCAGCCTGAATGCAGCGAGGACAGGGACACGGACTTGCGACGCGGGGCCATGGAGGGGGACAGGGTGAGCAGCATGGAGGACTGCGACAGAGACATGTCGCGATTCATGCTGGCCATCCCTCGCCGTAGCGACAGCTCCTCCAGCCCTTTGCCCTCCAGTTTCTCTCGTTGAGCACGTGGTTCTCCTCCCGCGCCCACGGCAGCTCCTCCCCTTCCTCCTCCAATTCCCGTCAGAGTCCCAGAGCCCTGCTCCACCCCTCGTCCAAACAGATTCAAACTTACTTTCCTCATCTCCGCCGCGTTATCCTCGTCACCTTCACTCAGCCCGCAGCCTCTGCCCTCGACTCCCTCCATCCCTCCGCGTCCAAAAGTGCCGGCTCCTCCTCCAGGCCTCCTGCAGGCTGTGCTGTAGCCCGAGTCTGTGGTTCGCGGCAGATCCATGGCTCCAGCCTCCACCACCGCCTCCCTGTTACTGCGACCTGGTCGTGAGGACGCAGACCCGGGGGATAAGACGGGGAGGGACACGCCCCCCTCTAGCACCAGGGAGTTCCGGGTTCCACCCTTGCCCTCGCCGCCACCGCCGTCACCTGGGGTGGTGGTGAGGGTACCTCTTCGCCCGGGAAGCTGATCCGGGGGGCTCGGCACCCCCTCGGGGTTGGCGAGAAGCTCGGGCCTGATGCGACTGGGGGGCAGATCCCCAGTGCGGCCTATGAAGGATCCGCCGTGACGACGGCCACGGGACAGGTGAGGCTCCGACAGCGAGGAGGAACGCTCGCGCGAGTGGCGGCTTCCTTTTCTGGCACGTGACACCATCCCGTTGAAGCTCCAGCTCCGACCCCTCCCCGGGGGAGAGACCAAGTCACTGTCGCCGTGCGAGGCTCGGTTCCCCATGCTGCTCTCTCGTCCCCACCCCCAGGCATCGGCCGCTTACTGTCTCACTCCCCTAGGAGGGAGGGACGGGCGCAGAGAGAGATGGGGGGTCGGCTCCCCCAGCCTCTGGGTGAGAGGTAGATGTAGTGGCGAGATTTCGCGGCGAGGGAATCTTGTCACGTAGTCGGCGGCGCTTTCCGACAACGCGTCGTCAGGCCAGTAGATTAGCGAGTCTCCAAGTGGAACAGTGTCGCTGAGAGGAGAGAGAAGGTTCCGCTTCCAACGATGCCTTGAGCAAACTTGGCCGAGAAGCGCGTCTCAAAAAAGGAAGAATGTATTGCTTTATCACCGTGGGTCTAGGTGCAGTTCTCCTGCTTCCACTCAAAAGTTGTTATTGTCTGGACACGTGACCTTTTCGCTTGTATATAGGTTGATGTATTTCGCAAGTCACTTTGAAAAACTTGTACGTATTTTTAGTTCTCCGGACAGGCATTGACGCGAGCAGCGTCGAGGTAAATGGTTTTTGCACTTCACACAACGATATTTTTCCTTGGGCAGAGATTAAACACACGCGTGAGATTGAACCATACAGGAAGTCGGTGCGGAATTTCCCTTTGAAACAGACACTCCCTTGAAATGCAAATGTCTGCACATGCGAAAGACGTGGAATAATCCGCATTCACAACACGCTCACAACACACAACACGTCGCCTTTGCCCAATCCAGGCAAGCAAAGAGGCGCGAAGCTGTCGTTTCAACGCCTAGGGCGACCAGAATCACCCAATCTAGTCACACCTCATACATCTACTGCCATTGGGTTACCTCCTCATGGGTCGGGAACGCAAAGTTGACAAAGTTCACCAAGCGTATGTTACTGCTCACCCTCCGTGCACTTTCCCCCAAGGCTAGAGGGGGAGGCGTAGAGTAGGGAGGGAAGATAATTAGGTGTACTGGGAGGGGTACCGAAATGACGAGGGTGTGTGATTACCCCCCTAATTTTGAGGCGAATCCCTTGCCTGTCTGAATGGGACGTTGTTGTTCTAGAGGGTCACTAACCCTGTGCTAAGCACTCCAGGAGCAGTGAGAAACTACCTTACTGCCGTGGGCACAGGTATAACAAAGGAATAACACCTCACCTGTAGAAACAGGTGGAACCGTGTCGAAAACCTCACCTGTAATTAGCAAAGGCGAGGGAGACTTCAAAGGAAAGGCCTGACCAGAAGACATCTGTCTCACCAGAGTTTTGATTTTTGTCCGCTTCACCCTCCGGGACCCCCCATTCATGAAGTTGGCAGATTTAGACGAAGGAAGATGAATATGTATAACCTACACGTGGTCGCTTTGCGTTCTTAGCAGAGGGGAATCCCACTCAAAAAAGCACGATTTACAATTGGCTCTGCTCACACTGCACGTATCCAACTGGTTCTAAGTCTGAACTCACCTGCCCGTCTCTACAGACAGACATGCACGCGTCAACAGGGCAGCTGTTGGCAGCCTGCAGATAAGCATGGTCTGAACTCTTTCCACGCCGCAGAGCTGCTGATTTCTGCCCTGCAGGTGAATGTTAGTGCGAAGAACAGATGCTGGGGTCCATCAGAGTTGTCGCCTGATGTCACCGAAATTCAACCATGCATGCCTGTCAACAGGTGTTGCTTGTGTTCCACACACGTCCAATCCACTATGAATAACTGACTTCAAAGAGGTACGGAATGTACATACATGCACTTGGTGAACTTCAGACAACTCAGTCTATTCGGCTGTACACGTATTTATAATTCATGTAGGCTAATAGCATACAACACAACTTGCCTTCCAATTAGTACACATCAAACAATTCTTCGCTGTGATGTGTGACGTGAACAGCGCTTGTTTTACAGAAGCTGACAGTCACTGCTTAATTCTACTTCTTACAAAAACAGTGTTTTCTCCTTCAAGGGCTGTGATAGGGCAACAGCTGATAAAACACGACTGGCAACTGAGGGCGGTATATGCAAGTCAGGTATGCGAACAAATCCACAGCGTAAGAACAGAGCTTAATGGCAATAAAATAGCTGCTTGTGCACTGCGACCTGAAATAATAGTTCACGAAGTCGTGGAATAACTTACTCTTTCTGTTTGTCGGTCACATTAATCCCAGGGAAACTTTCGTAAGCGTGGGAGCACTTCGGGGCGAACCACTGAAAAAAGGCCACGTCTGAGACATCCCACATGAGCCACGAAGCACGACACAAACCAGGGTTAACAAATTTCAATATGAATATCCAGGCGTGGAGAAAGATTATTCAACACTCACTGACAAGCCTCAACAGACCGCAGAACAGCACACTAGCAGAGCTGCCACAATTACACCTTCAACAGGTTATTACCTCCTTCTCGAGGTTTTTTCCGCTGTGAATACGAGGGAAGCACAGGAGGAGACGAGCCGACGACTAAAGGCGTGCGTCCATGTGCCACTGGAGATGAGACAGGAACAACACTGTGGCGTGTTGTTGCATCCACGCCGTCACGCTCGAGCAGTCGAAACCGGTCACGCTGGCTGACCTCGCGGTCGGAGCAACAAAACACTCTCGCCTCCCGTAGGAAAGTTGTAGCCCTGCGCCTCTCTCCACGCACACATACACACACACACACACACACACTCACACGCACAAGGAGGAGACAGAAACAATGTGTAAACAGGCGTACATCCACACGAAGACGCTGTTCCAAAGACGGCGGACGGGCAGACCACTCCACGTGTTCAGCGCTAATTAAAACACGCGTCCAGCTGTACATCCAGCTCTAATCGTCTTTATGCCAGCGCTTCGGCCTGGAGCTACAGTGGTGCACGGCGTGTCAACACAAAGTTGTTGGTTGAGAACACAACCACGTGCTCTCAGCTCCTGCACTCACAGGTGAGGCAAGGCGGCTCATCAACACACGTGTCGACAGCGAGTAAAACACGCCCCGCCAGCAAGCAGAGCACACACGTGTCAACGCCTAAACGCGCTACGACGGAAAGAAGTCTCAATTAGCTCATTTGGCGGAGGTTCCGAGATAGCAGCTAGGAATCATCCGCTTGTCAGCAACTCGTTAGTCAGCCCAGCCTTGGGGAATGAACGGGCCACGCTGTCGGGAGTATCATCCAATGGCAGTCCGGTTCAAAATGCAGGCGAGGATACGACGACGCATGCTAAGCCGCGATATTCAGGGGGAAAACGACAACACGCCAGTCCTCTTCACACAGGTGAATGAAAACACTACTCTCTCGTCTCCACGTTCAAAAGTATCAGCCAACTTCGAGCAAGGGGAGGTGAATTCTCTGGGTGCCGACACACACACACACAACCACTTGTATGGACAGGCGGGCTAAGCTCACAGCAGTAAAAAATTCGTCGATAAGGCCAGCGCCGCTTTACATGTGGTGGCGGCGGAGGGTACACACTAGCAGACGACACTCTCTCCCTCACTCTGAAAGCGTCGCTCGTCTGTGTCAACAAGGCGTAGGGGAGCGAGGCAGGACAACCACGTGTTTCGGGGCAGTCGGGGTCGTGTGGGCCACAACCTTCATTCACGTTGACCGGCAACTCGACCAGCTCGGCTACAAACAGTGTAACTTTCAAGGTGCGGTTTGCTTATCAGTCCGTCTCCCTTCCTGGGAGACTACACTCACCAGTTCAAACGGGGCGAGTTGTAACGGCACAGCTGTGAGGCTGACTTGAAATGAAAGCGCTGGGCAGACGACGACCCCGGTAGCGTCCCTGATGGTTTCTAGGAACGTGTGCGCTCATACACTCAGGAGGTTTCCCCGCCTTCTGTTCACGACCAGACACAAGGAAGAGGTAGCGTGCTGGATCCGAGGGCAGCGCAAAGTTTGTCTCTCCCCCAGCGGGTTGGTTCACTGCTGGGAGTAGTCCAAGGCCGTCCCTACACCGCGGCCACGCCCCGGGGGGTGTTCACTAGACAACTCCCGCTGTCACTGAAGTGTAGCAAGGTCATCTCCTACTTCGCAGAGTAATCCGTAGGCATCAACGGCTCCCTGTGGGACGAGGAGGAAGATTCCACTTGGAGGAAAGACACGCACGACCAGGAGTAATCCACGCGCATCTCCAGCTGGTCGTAGCCTGGAGAGTGAGTTTCTGGTACTCGCGTGAAGACGTCACTTTTCCACCCCTCTCTCGAAGATTGGAATCGGCACTGACACTTTTACGAGCGATCTGATCACGGGTCGTTGATCTCAGTCACTAAAGTCTACAAATCGCCATTTCTCCTCAGGCTCACGCCTGGAATCTCGCAAAATATAATTTCCACTTACAGCCGCTGCAGCAACAAACGACGCAGGAACAGGAAGAGAGGAGAAGCAGCAGCGAGGGCATCCAGCCGAGCGTATCTCACATGACGTAGGGGACGGGCCAGTTTTTGAACCAGACTCTTTAGGCCCAGGGAGCGAACGTACGCGCAGTTCAGTGCGTGCTGGCTGCCAGCCACTGACTGGCCGCTACTGTGAAGGCATTGGCAGCTTTGCTCGACAGCTTGTAGGGCGACCACGGCCGTGCCTCTCTTTCTCTATCCGCTCCTCTGTGGCCCCTCCTTCTCGCCCCCCCCCCCCCTCTCTCTCTCTCTCTCTCTCTCTCTCTCTCTCTCTCTCTCTCTCTCTCCCTCCGTTCTGTTCCTGATCCACTCTGCGCGAGTACGGATCTCCTTGGCCTTCTTCACGCTCGCCCGTCCGAGTACGAGCCGGATGATGAAACTGAAACCTTGCTCTCTCTCTCTCTCTCTCTTTCCCGCTTTGCGGCCCTATCCCGCTCTCTCCCTCAGTCCACGCGCCTGCGATCAACCGCAGCGTGAAAGACGTCAGAACGCGAGCGTGAGAAACACGGGAAAACGTCGGCGCATTACGTGGCAGCAACGTCCAGCGTGCGCGTCGACGTGACGTGATGTTTCCTGAGATCGTGTGCGGTGCGAACAGTTCCTCTTGGGGTTAGCGTGGGATTTCTGGCGCCGTGACGTGGGGTTATGGAGACTGGCATTGCTTGGGAGGGAAAGAGTTTCTTGAAGCTACAGAGAGGCAGGTGACAACACCAGCTCACCTCTCAGCCCACTACACCGCTCTGTAGGGCGGATCAATGGAGGATCCCGCTCAAACACGCACACAGGGGGAAGAAAGACGCGGGCAGGCAGGTAGGCAGAGAGGCTGTCGGGTGGCAGGTTCGCCCATGACAGTCATTTCATTCTGCTAGCGGCAATAAGAACCCTCCTAGACAAAGGCTGACTCTCTCG
>JAWQFJ010004375.1:110000-115000 GCA_034096865.1 Theodoxus fluviatilis | reverse complement strand
ATGGAATATATTGAGGTGACCGATTGTGCTTAGGGCAGAGTAGAGTAGAGCAGAATAGAGTACGGACTCATTCTTGCAGCTACTGAATAAATGGATGAAATGGGAACCGACTGACTCCATGTCCCTCTGTGCCTCTGCCGCCCAACACTTGGGAGGCAGGGGAAAAGTTCCCAAAACCTGCACCGTAGCCCCAGCAACGTCAATGCTGGTGCCGCTATAGTAGGGAGACATTCTGCCCTGGAGTGCCGTAGTAGGTGTAAGGATTGTGTGTTCTTGTATTAGCTGTTAGGAATCGTGCGCACTAGTTCAAAGAAAAGTCAATGTTAAACAATGCACCAAAACTTAATCAGTACGCGTTTACAAAAGAAAAACTTATGTAAAACTTCAGTTCAATAAAAAAAGTAAGAGAACGAAACAAACAAACAAAACTGAATATGCGTTTACAGAAGTTAAACATACCCATTTCGAAGTACCAACTTTCAAACTGAGAAATTATACTTTTGTGCAGGTGTGCGTCGCGTTCTTTTTCTTCCCTTCCCTTGTAAGTGCACGAACATCATGCAGTTGCGGTGGCGCCTCACCGCACGAGTTGCACGACTTGCACGTGCCTTGCCAAAGTCACCGTGACATAACTTTAATGAGATGCCTGTGCACTCTTTTAATGCGACTATAAATCCCTCTAATCGATGAGTGTTGGCAAGTTTCTTGTCTTAGATTCCCGCCACAAATGAAAGACGGGCATTTGAGTTTCCATATTTTAATGGAAGTTGGGCCTCTTTGCGCATGCCCAAGCGGCAGCCAAACCTGACACCAGCCGCACGTTGTATTAAGCGAGCGCCTCGGAGCGCCGTGACCTACTTCCCATTGCCTCTAAAGCAAAATGAGCAAAAGTGCCCTGGAGCGCCGTGACCTACTTCCCATTGCCTCTAACGCAAAATGAGCAAAAGTGCCCCGGAGCGCCCTGACCTACTTCCCATTGCCTCTAACGCAAAATGAGCAAAAGTGCCCTGGAGCGCCCTGACCTACTTCCCATTGCCTCTAACGCAAAATGAGCAAAAGTGCCCCGGAGCGCCCTGACCTACTTCCCATTGCCTTGTGAGGTGAAGTGGCCGAGTGGTTATCGCGCTGGACCTACAGCCGCTTGCGGCCAGTGGGTGCGGCGTTCGAAGCTGCGCGGTCCCCAGAATTGCATCCTTGAGCAAGATGCTTAACTCCCATTGCTTCTCCCCACCCAGGAGTGAAACCGGGTACCAAATGGCCCTCTTTAGGGCTACCAAACGGCCCTCCTCAGGGCCTCTCCCCAGGTCCTTCGGATGAGACCTTAATAAACCGAGGTCTAGTGTGTGATACGCATTCACAACATCAAAATCACGCACTATAAAGATCCTGACGCTCATGTCCTCGACGGGTGGGTGTCGGCCACAGTAAAAACACCCAGCATGCACAATTTCTCCTTTGTGGAAAACAGTGTGCCAGCGCCCTTGGCAGCAGGACACTGGTCTCATTGACTTGAGACACTACACACTGAGAGGCAGCCTCGACATCGGCTAAGCGCTTTGAGTCTCACTAAGTGGGAGTATCGCGCGGTATAAGAGTGATTTATAATAATAATAAAGCAAAATGAGTAAAAGCGCCTCGGAGCGCCCTGACCTACTTCTCATTGCCTCTAAAGCAAAATGAGCAAAAGCGCCTCGGAGCGCCCTGACCTACTTCCCATTGCCTCTAACGCAAAATGAGCAAAAGCGCCTCGGAGCGCCCTGACCTACTTCCCATTGCCTCTAACGCAAAATGAGCAAAAGTGCCCTGGAGCGCCGTGACCTACTTCCCATTGCCTCTAACGCAAAATGAGCAAAAGCGCCTCGGAGCGCCGTGACCTACTTCCCATTGCCTCTAACGCAAAATGAGCAAAAGCGCCTCGGAGCGCCCTGACCTACTTCCCATTGCCTCTAACGCAAATTGAGCAAAAGCGCCTCGGAGCGCCCTGACCTACTGCCCCCGGGGCGTTCGCCTTGTACAACGCGCGGCAGCTCTCCTTTCAGGTAAAGCTTCTCCGCCATTAGGACTTAGATGGGGGTGGGGTGGGGGGGTGGGGGGTTAGGTTGGGGGTAGAGAGTTGAGGGTCGGATGGGGGATGGGGGTGAGATGCCAGACAGGTAAACACAGGAAATATTTTTTCTCTTATAGTCAAGATAGCCGGTGTTGAGCGTCGCTGTCTCATTCCCCCGTCTGACTTGCACCAGACAGAACTGATTACACGTGATTAATCACATGCTGTCTGTGTTGAATTCCATCTCACTTTATCTGTGGAGATGGCGCAGCTCTTTAGCCGCTATCTTTATTGCGCCCGTGTACAAGCTATCAAGTCTTGCCACGTTCCCTGCGATGTAGCTTATTTCGTTTCACATTTCCTATAAAAAGATGACATGCTTTAATCACTAGTTTAAAGTAATTGTACTCGTCTGCTAAATAGTAAACTAATTTAAGAAAACAAATAAAACTGCATACCGTGTCCCCTTTCGCGAATGGTAAAAGATGACTTACTAGGAGTAGGAAGGGATAATACAGCTATGGGTGTTGTTGTGTTACAGAGATCGAGACATGCTATGCGCTTAATCTAACCAGCCCTTGTGGTTTTGTAGGCAAAGACTGTACATGGCCTGCCAAGGCTGATAAGCTGCAACGCTTATTCGTTCTTTAAATTTGTCTGATTCTATTAAGTGTAGTTTTCATTTTTGATATTCAGACGTATCCATGGATACATTAAAAACACACTGGAGACGCACATCTGTTCACCATGAAGTACCTAAGCTTGGTATTTCAAAAGCATCGGCAATTTTCACGTCTCCTTTTTTCCTCAGCCAGTTTTGAGACCCCAATTTAGCGACGAGGGATGAATCCCTTGGCAACGATCGCTGATAACATCAGTTACGTTCAGCGAGCCACCTGCACAGCCTGGTTGTGGTCTGAGTCACCTGCACAGCCTGCATGGTTGTGGTCTGAGGGAAGAAGTGTAGATACTTGGGATGAGTGGGGATAAGGAAATGGTAGTAGGGTTTGAGTGTTGGAGGAAGAAAAATATTTACGCGTAAACTATGATGCCTTATTTAAGCTTTGACATAGATCAATGTGCTATGGTCCTGTGATGTGTTTAATATTTTGCGTTGCTGTGTAAAGTCTGTGTTTAGAAGGAAGGCTGTGCTTCAGTGCTTAAAAGCTTACACAAGAACCAGATTAACTTATCAGGGTGAGAGAGACTATGTCGGTGACAATGTAAACAAGTTAATTTATTTGCTTCTCTCCATTAGTGCCTCCAGCTCTATAATCATACTTCCTTTCCAAAGTAACTAACGACAGTAATAATGCATCGCGCGGTACTGAAGCTGTGTTATTTTTTGTCTGCATATGTGATTATAGGGAGACTAGTAATTCTCTCTCTCTCTCTCTCTCTCTCTCTCTCTCTCTCTCTCTCTCTCTCTCTCTCTCTCCTATGTGGTTAGAAAAAGTAGAACTCATTTAATAAATGAGTGCAAGAACGACATATCTAAATTAAGAAGGAAGTTTCTTTTTAATCTCCTAAGAAACACACTCGAGTTTCGGGTAAGTCCAAGGAAAGCATCGCCGGTGCCGTGCTGTGATCTCACTCTCCCTGGTGTCATGACACTCTTGGTGGCGGCCGCGTTGGATCCAGCCATGTTTACCTTCGACCTGACCTGCGTGATTCATCAAAAGCATTCGTGACTCCTTCTCAGTCTTGAAATCTCACTTCCACGTGGGCATTGCTGACAATTAGGACTGTCTGACTTTGCAATGAAAGCAGTTTTACAAGATTCAAGACCCTATTCGATGAATTGTGATGTATTCCCTCCCCCTCCCCCTCCCCCTCCCCCTCCCCCTCATCCTCCCCCTCCCCCTCCCCCCAGCCCCCTTTCCCCCCTTTCTCGACCCTGTGGGCTGGGATCAGGATAGACTCACCCCTTCTCCCAAAGCGTTTCGTAAGAGGCGAATAACTAGGGACATCGTGACTTGATTTGCGCTTACTCTATTCTTGTGCTTTTCGTACTCAGTAGTCTTACATAGCCTGCAAAGGCTGATGGGCCGTAAAACTCCATGCATCCATCCATCCTCTCGTTCTACCTTTGCAATATTTCAGTCGTTACTGCTCATGCCTATAGATACAAAAGGGGGTGGGGGTGGGGGAGGGACGTACTCAAATTCCTGCCTCCATTGATTGCCGATGTCAACCTTTACTGCGGTACTCGCATGCCTGCATCCGCTTTCCCCGCGACTTCGCCGCATTCACTCTCCATTTCATTCGCCGCTGCACAGCCTCCATTTTTAGCTTCCCTTTTGCAGCCGAGCCACCGGGTCCTGACAGGCTTTTGACAAGTAACCAAGCGACAATAGCTCGACGGGGGGTCCCCTACACACAGACACCCCGCTGGTAGGGTCGGTAGTTCAAATTCCAAGTTTGTTGACAAAGGAAAACGGTGCATTCTAAAAACAGGACACAAAGCAGTGTGAAGTGTCGACGTGATGAGGATTCGCACAGAGGAACCCACCTGTCCCGAGCAGGTGGTTTGTGGTGTCTTGCTGACGTCTTCTCTCCAGCGAGTGGAAGTCATCGAGGAAGCTTGTCAGAGAAACAAAGAGAGGACACAGCCAGTCACGCGGAACTTCAGACCCTTCGTACTGGGGCCAGAGCCTCTGAGACAGGTGGCTGTGGGGAATCTTGTACAGAGCGGTAAGTACAGACATAATGCAGAGAGAGCACTAGACGTTTCCACGGCAGGTGGAAACCACATGGCTGCCCAGGCGACAGAGTGCTGTCCGGGCTTGTTACCTGCTGATGGAGCTGTAGATCACCCAACCTGTCACAGATAATCGGTCAGCGCGTTGGTGATGAGTACACGTGTCAGTTGCCTCCATATCCGTCATGAGAGTAGGACGGGTCGTGCATCACCAACTTCCTCGTCGTCACTGTCATCATGATTATCGACTCC
>JAWQFJ010004375.1:75000-105000 GCA_034096865.1 Theodoxus fluviatilis | reverse complement strand
AATCTTGATTACTGCAATAGCCTTCTGCTAGGTGAAACCCAAGAATATCTCCGAAGACTTCAACAGGTGCAGAACACCGCAGCACGTATAGTGAAACGTCCACCTAGTCGTTCTCACATAACACCCATCCTTCGAGAGCTACACTGGCTGCCTGTCCACCAACGTATTGTGTTCAAAACACTGTGTCATGTGTTCAAGTGCGTCAATGGTTTGGCCCCGCTGTATCTGGTTGAGCTCCTCAAGACTTATAAGCCTGTGAGGGATCTCAGATCTTCGGCGCAGTCATTACTCCATGTGCCACGCTACAACACCAAGAGATCTGGGGAGAGAGCATTCTCGTATGCTGGACCAAAACTCTGGAACGATATCCCAGACAGACTGAGGAAATCTCCTTCAATACAGACTTTCAAGTCACAGCTAAAAACTCTTTTATTCAAAGGGTGAACGTGTTGAGCGCCTTGAGCATGCCTTTGGGTGTGAGATTGGCGCTATATAAGAGCCAAAATACATACATACATACATACACACACTCACACACACACACACACACACACACACACACACACACACACACACACACACACACACACACACATATATATATATATAATATTGGATCACGGATGTAAAACATGTTAAGGCGGTGTTAAGGCCCTTTTTCCATGTGTGTGTGAGGTTTCATGACTAGCTTTGCGTGTAGGGTGACCCCAAACAACCTGAAAAACATTATTTCCTCTACCAGGAAATTAGCATCAAGGAAATTCACCCATCCTCTATCCAGCACCAACGGAGTCACCACAACAGGAAATGAAGTAATTCCCACGAGAGAGAGAAAAAAAGTTTGCTTGATTTAAATTCACTCTTCACGAAGCAAACACCAAAGAGTGGTGGGGGCGAATTACGAAGGCAGATCCGCTGATGAAAACACCCCCACACTGTAGCAGATCAGACAGTCCCACCACTGATGCCGAGGCAGACAACAAAGGTCTTTGTTGCAGAGGGCGTCCTTGGCAGCCTTCGAGGCAAACACATAGGCGGGGCTGCGAAGAAGACGGATCCGGTGCGGACTGAGAAGGCAAGATACGAAGTGAGCTGGAGTCTACAGGATCTCCCTGCCCAGAATGCAGTGGGTGGGCGTGCCGCGGCAGAAGATGCACGGTATCTGTGCACTGTTCGCATCTAGGGGGATCCTTGCTGTCGCCCCCGCCTGCGTGTTGTGTTTCAGAGGCGAGAAGACACGCAAGGAAGGTGGATTTACTCCTGGCATTGATGCCAAGGTGCATGGCCGGGGTTGGTTTCCGGGTTATAGTCAGGAGAAGAGACTTGACACTGACTTTGACTCTTTGTTTGTCAGGCCTCCGACCCGCTGACAAAACAGTTAGCAGACATTTATTGACAACACTCAAACACAATGAAGAGAACGTCACGGCTGCGCAACCAATTCAAGCGGGCTGCATGACCAACATGCAAGAAATGCAGAACAAAAAAAGACAATGAAAAAAATACAAGAAGTGTCAACTGATGCTCTCTTTATCCCAAAGCCACCACTTCCATCTTTCCGGATCCTCTGACGATGACGCAGTCACATGTCTTCGGACAGTTATGGACGTAACAACAGTCTGTAAATGGTCGGTTTGTCAATAACAACACAATATGGCGTTGGCACTGCCGACTATCTTTACAAGTGACAACACACTGTATATCCCTTGGTCTCTCGGATTCAGTTGTTGATGTGCGCACCTAAAACACAGCAACTAAAAATAAGCAATGTCAAGATATAAAATAAGGAAAACAAAAGAGATCTACAATCTGCTTAGTCGTGTCGACTTGACTTTGATAGATTCTCGTCGTTATTTCTGCCATTTCCTCTATCTATTTAGGACTCTTCCCTTTCTCTTGTCACCGTACTCATATGCGCACACATGCAAACACACTCACGCATACACACACACGCGCGCGCGCGCGCACACACACACATTGACACACACACATACATCCACACACACATACACATTCACACACACACACATTCACACACACACACACACACATTCACACTCACACAAACGCACACACCTTCACACACACATTCACACACACACACACATACACATTCACACACACACACACACATACACGTACACATTCACACAAACACACACACATATACTCACACACATTCACACACACACACACACATTCACACACACGTACATACACACACATACACATTCACACACACGCACACATTCACAAACACATTCACAAACTCATTAATGCAAAGGCGGTAAGGAAAATGCATGGACAATACATGAACGTATCACACCAGGAAAAACGAAATATCGGCAGTTGAAGGTCCAAGCAACATATCCTCATCTTGGAGCTTGTTTTGTTGACATGGGCTGTGACAAAAAGTATGCCTGCATCGCATGTTCTTCATTCCTTTAAAACAAACAAATGTACGTGAAGAAGTTGTCAGGTGCGTAGGACATGTACGTGGGCCACTTAAGATGGCTGTTATCTCTGACAGGGCTGAGCATTTCCGTGCTCTTCTTGCACAGGTGTCAACAATCCAGGCACTCGACCTCGAGAGTCGACAGATGGAGAGATAGCTCACGGTGCATGCACAGAGTACAGCTGCTGGCTGAGAGACTGACATCTAACCCTGTCAATGCGATTCCTTTATCAGGTCTATAACGAAGCTTATCAACGTCGGAAACACTGGAAAACAGTTGCGTTCAAAAGGCCTGGTTTGAGGCCGCGTCTTCGACGCCTGAAGCAGACGATGCAGTCAGCAATATTAAGTATCCACAAACACTGAGAACCTAAAACTGGCATGGTGAATTTGTGCTCCAGAGAATTATGTGCCCGGTAACCATGGCTTACGAAGTCTCTCAGAGAGAGAGAGAGAGATTGATTGATTGCTTTATTGCGGCCGACGACCCGTCATAGTAGTATACAATGTATGTACATATTCTAAAACACCATAATGATATATAATAATCAACATACATAATACACGAATAGAATAGAACGAGTTATAGGCTTTAAGACATCGCAACACTAAGACATGAATCACCGCTGTGCCCGAAGAAACAATATCGTTCATTTGCACTTTTCCTTAGCAGTCATATGCATTATTATTCATCCCTTGATTAGGCTACCTCCTAAAAATGTGTCATGAATGCATGTACAACTTAAAATTCCTATTTCCCATGAGGAAGAAAACTGTTTATATCTCATGCATCGTATCCGATATAAAACCGTAGAATTGGCCTTTACCAGTCATGTTTTGTTCCACCTCTTATGTACACGGTTAGGTGGTTATCATCAGCTAACGTATGGACATTGTCATGAATAGCAGGTAATGCTTACTTTATGTCAACTGTCTGATTTCGCAATCTAAGAGCATAGTAAATGTACATTGCCACATCTCTGGTTTTATCTGCGCCTTGTCCGTCTAACAAGTATGTACACCCCACTCGATGGATGCTGATATATTTCGCGATGTATTTTGCTCTCAGAGCATCATACATCGGACAGCAAACTTAAAAAATGTTCTTCATTTTCCGATTGATTGACACAAAATGGACAGGAAACGTTATCGTTAGCTCCAAAGCGTCTTTCATTGATATGTAAGTTGTTGATTCCTAATCTGAATCTTATCAAAACATCTCTGAATTTCTTAATTTTAATATCGTTAAGATAACTTTCACAGCCATGTGCACTTTTAAAAGTCCTATACGTTGCAAAGCGCTCACTGCTACAGAGTTTCTCGTTCCACTGCTGCCTAAAACAATCTCGTAATCTTTGTTGGAATGCCCTCAAAAAACCCTTCTCATTTGAGCACCCCCCATTTATCCACACAAAGTTGTAGCCCAACCTTGTTAGACATTCCTGTACAGCTTTGGCCCAGTTTAGTTCCGCTGGCAGACTGATACTGCACAGCATTCGAAAGGCTTGCTTGGGGAGTCTGTCCAACGACATTTTGCCCAGCTTTAGCCAATACTTTATTGCCCTGGACACTGCGTTGGCAACAAGGGGGTACCTACCAGTCTCGCCATATATAAAAGTGCTGGGCGTTCGAACATCTAGATTTAAAAATCTTTTACACGCGAACATGTGCACCTTTTCTGTATCGCTCCGTCCCGATAGTCCCCATATCTCCGAGCCGTACAAGAGCGCTGGAGCTACCTGGGCATCAAAGAGCTTGAAGAAGACAGAAGTGTTCAGGGTGTGCAGACCCCTCATAGTCTTCAGCAACTGTACCACTTTCTGTTTTGTGTTTACCATCTGCTGTTCCATTGCCACAGTATTTGACAACTTGGTAGAAAACATGTAGCCCAGATATTTGTAGCGATTGACTACCTCCAGTTGCGTTCCATCTAGGACCCATTTTTCATTATTCCCCAGATGGCCTCCTCGTCGGAAGACCATGACTTTGGTTTTACCGATGTTTACAGTCAGTCCCAGTTTTTTGGAAATAGCATCCAAATTGTTAATCTGGTTTTGTAAACCAAATGGAGTAGTTGACAGGAGCACAATATCGTCTGCGAACAAGAGCAAGAACATTTCCCTTGCGCCTGGCATTAGCTGTACCCCATGGCGTCCATGTTCACGCACATATGTAGCAGCATAAGAAATGTACAGGGAAAATATTATCGGTGACTCGCTGGCCCCCTGTCTTACTCCAACAGGACATTCAAACAATTCCGAATGTAATGAGTTCCATCTAACACAGGCCTGGACTTGAGAGTAGACAGCTTTAAACATACTGATAAACTTGGCTGACACTCCCATTTTTGACAATACATTCCACAGGCAGGCTCTGTCCACTGAGTCAAATGCCCTCCTGAAGTCGATGAAGGCTGCATAAAGTTTGCCCCTGCCCCCACCGTAGACATGCCTAACCACTGCAGAATGCAGGGTAAAGATGTGATCTATTGTGGAATACTCTGAGCGGAAGCCTGCCTGCTCAGAACAAATCTTGTCGTTCTCTTCTGCCCAAGTTTTCAGACGTTCAGTTAAAATGGATAAAAACAGTTTGCTCACAATGGGAAGCAGCGAGATTCCTCTATAGTTTGACGGATCCAGCTTGTCTCCTGCTTTGAATAGAGGAATAATAATGGAGCGACTCCATTTCTGAGGGAAGGATTGCCTTTCGTAGAGGTGAGCAAAAAGATCGGTGAGGAAAGGCAAAACGAAACCACCAGCCATCTTTAACAGGTCACTTGGGATTTCGTCAATCCCTGGTGCCCTCCCTCCTCTCATCTTCCTTATTGCCCACTTTACTTCCTCTACAGTGATAGGGGCATCTAGATCCTCGTCGAATAAAATGCAACCCATCTGTTCTTCTGCTAAGCACAAGGTTGGAACACGACCATTGTGTTTAAAAAGAGTTCTAAAATATTCCGCCCATGTGACAATGCCAATGTCGGGTAGGGACCCTCTTCTGTGTGCTACTCGATGCACAAGAGACCAAAAGGTGCTTGAATCACCTGCTTTGCTGATGAGTTCGCTACATACCGATTCATTGTATGTGCGTTTCTTTGCACGTATTATTTCTTTATAGGTTTTCCTGGCGGTAACATAGGAGTCCTTGTCAATCTCGGCACATGAATTTCTGTACTGGGCGAGAGCTTGTCTGGCTTGACGTTTGGCACTTCGGCATTCTGCATCGTACCACCTTGCAGAGTTAAATATAGCAGGCTGATGCAAAGTTACATTTCGGTACATGCACTGTGCAGTAGACAGCAATGTGTTTTCAAATAATTGCAGTGCAGTATCTGGACTATCAGGTATGGCGTTACGAGCCTGGGCCAGACCGTCTAGAAAATCAGTTGTTTGCATACACTGTTTGATGTTGTCCACCTTGTCTCTGTCCCAGACAAGCTTTGACATTGTTATTTTGTGAGTCATGTGACCACTGTGGTATACTGACTGTGGACCAATGCCAATCTCTAGGGGCATGTGACTTGAATATACACTCTCTGCCACTTTAAGAGTTATCGAGCAAGTAAAATTTTCCGGTGAGATTACACAGTAGTCCACCACACTTTCTCCATGATGTGATATACAAGTAAAGTTGCCATTTCTGTCACCCTGAACACTCCCGTTCAGTAAGCATAGGTGGTGAATTTCACAAAGATTCCTTAAAATACTGCCGAATCGATTGGTTGACTTGTCACGAGATGTCCGTCTTGCTATGAAATCCGAGCAGCGGCATTCTTTCTCATCAGATTCCCCATCACTCCTACAGGAATCAGTGGTCCCATCATGCAAGTTCCAGCTGCCTGTTCGTGCATTAAGATCTCCACAGATCAGTAGGGCTGCCCTTGGATGTTCTTCCTGGATTTGCAAAACGACATCTTCCAAGAGGTGAATGTTACACTTAATCGGTTTGTCTTTGTAGTATGGAGAGTCCGCGGGTGGTACATATGCACATATGATAATAAAATCATTCTTCACAATACCAAAAAATCTTACAACCAGGATGTTGTCGTATTTACAAGGTATGGGAGATACAAACTGGGCCAATCCTTTTCTAATCAATACAGCCACCCCTCCCGATCGTCGTCCCTGCCGAGACAGTTTGATAGCTGGAAAATGAAAAGCTACAAACTTATCTAATTTGACACTAAAATCAAATTCTTCTATAGTAAAAGTTTCCATTAAGCAGCAAACGTCAAAGCTAGAGAGGTATTCCAAAAAACCGGGTTCAGCGAGCCTTGCAGACAAACCCTCAATGTTCCAGCTGACTAACTGAAGATTCTGCTTGAGCATGCCAGAACGTAGAGTGCGTACACCATGAGGCTCTCCAAGTGAGTCAGCAGCCTCAACGAGTCGTCGGCCTGACCGTCAGAGCTGAGCGCTGTTTGCATCTCTGGTACAACCAGGAAGCCGCTCATCCACCGGGCGGCGCAATCTGCCCTGCCACACACCGTTGTGGCCTAATAGTGTACCAGATGCATCAGATCCATTCCTCTTCGTGCCCATAGTGCCGTCATCCCCCACTCCAGACTCGGCTGTCGCACCGAGGTCCCTTTCCACTACAATGTCACTGTTGCGGGGGTCTTCAACAGCGCAAGGCTGTTCTAGATCGTTCTCGACATCATCGGGGTCTGTATCGCCTTCCGGAGGGCCAGTACCCGTCACCCGGAGCCAGTCCAGCATGGAGCACTGCACTGTCTTGGCTTGCAACCGAGGACTCGCTGACGACGTGCACGGAGTAACTGCCTCAGTCATATTTCTGCGCGCCACCTCCGAACGGTTTGCAGGTGTGTCAGTCGGCAGTTGTCGAGCACCATCGCTGGAGGGTTGATCACCTGCCATAGGACGGGGAGACGGCGTGCTGTTTCCAGCACCACCTGCGACGGAGTGCCCATCGCCCGGCCTTCCTGTCTGCTGATTATGGCGACACTCGCGAAGAAACCTGGCGAGGTCCTCTTCTGATGGGCCGTTGTCTTCTCCGCAGTGGTCTTGACTATCCCTCAGTGCCCCAGTAGGTGGGTCGTCCAGGCGGATTTGCACAAGGGTCTGAAAATCACGTCGGCGCCTTCCCCGTTGCTTGCGTTCTCTTTGTCTTCTCCAGCATATGTCTCCGTCATGTCGTGGGGGTATTTCAGGGGCGAAAGGTCGCTCTCGCTCATCTCTGCTGGGGTCGTCTGCTTTCTTTGATTGCTGGTATGTAGCTCTGCCGGAAACCCCGACGCCCATGCGCCTGAGAGGAGTTCGCCCTCGCTTCAGCACCAGCATTTTGATTTCTTCGTGGGTAAAATTCACTAGTATTGGTCGTGGGTAGTTCTGCCGCCTGCCAAAAAGCCTATCATCTACCCTTTCAGCACTGATTATCACATCTGACCAGGTTACATTTGGCACGGCTTCCCTCAGAACGTGAGAAACATGGTGCAAACATTGTTCACCTGATTCGTATGCACCCTCCTCAATACCGAAGAACTGCACACAATTCAGACCTGCACGAGATTCCCGTTCGACTCTCTGACCGTTGAAGAATACTGCCTTTAAAGTCACTAAAAGCTCTTTCATCTCTATCTGTTCTCTCTGCATGTATGCATTACAGTCTGAAAGATACTGATACTTGAGATTGCACTGACGTATCGTTTCCTGGCAATACATCCACAGCTTATTCTGCTCTTGGCAGAGTCCTTTGATACAGTCAGTAACATATAGCATTTCCTGATGCAGTACATTCAGTTTTCCACCCATTGAATCATCTAGGTTTTTCAACATTTCCTGTAGCCTTCCACACGTGCCTAACATATGCGAGTAGTTGTCTTCCAAAACGTCTGACCTATGGGGTAGTTGCCTACGATGGAAGGGCCCATGATGCTCAATGTTATTGCCTAAGTTGCAATATTCTTTCTGGGGACCAGGATTGGCATGCACATCGCCGCTTTGCATGATCAAATCTGAAAGGTCATGCAGAGCTTCCGCCGACACACGCGGTTTAGCAGTACACGAGAGCACCAACAGCATGTATAATGCCAGGATGAGGCTGCCGGTCTTGCTCACAGACGTTGGAAGCAAGATTTCTGCATGGTGGGTACTGACAGGCAAAGAAAACGTTGGCCAAAGTTTTTGCCAATCATTGTCGAACTTGGCGCTGCTATTCGCGTCTTTCCTTGATCCGACACGACCATTGTACACACCGATCCTGAGGCGGTAGATGCACAGCTCGACACCCATGGCGCCTCAACCGTGAGTGATAGTCTGAACTGCAACTATGGTATGGCTATGTGCAATCAATAAGGGGGGGAATTATGAAAACTAATTAACGCATCTGGGGGTTTGTGCAATATTTAAGTTTCGAACATGCACGCCGTCTTGCACTTGAAGCCTTTAACATCCAATGTTCAAACAAGCGCGGACTCCGTGAGTGCACTCACTCCAAAAGATACATCGTAGCGTCAAAATCCAATGCTTGGCTTCGAATTAAATGATTTTATAAAACACTTACTAACTTCCATTGTCAAAACGCTGGCTATGTAGTGACGGCTGGCCGTAGTATGGAGACAGCACGATATATTGGTAATCCGAGAAAGCGTCTCACAGTTCGAGCCCGGAGGCACAGTAGCTCGCTGATCGACACCGCAAATATTCACGAAATTGTCATCGAAAAAACAAATCAAACTCACAGATATCTCAGGGGCACGATTCCCCTACTCCATAAACAGTCAGGGCAACTTCCCACTTCACCTGCTATACTCAGAAGAGTAGCCACTACCTCGACGGGTGGGAGCAGAGCGAGGCACGTCTGCTCTGCTCGGCGGCCGCCAGTGAGAGAGAGAGAGAGAGAGAGAGAGAGAGAGAGAGAGAGAGAGAGAGAGAGAGAGAGAGAGAGAGAGAGAGAGAAAGAGAGAGGGAGGGAGGGAGGGAGAGGGAGGGAGAGAGAGAGAGAGAGAGAGAGAGAGAGAGAGAGAGGGAGCGAGGGAGGGAAGGAGGGAGGGAGGGACAGAGAGAGAGAGAGAGAGAGAGAGAGAGATTGGTTGGTTGGTTGGTTGGTTGGTTGGTTGGTTGGCTGGATGGTTGACTGGTTGACTGACTGACTGACTGACTGACTGACTGATTGACTGACTAACTGACTGACTGACTGACTGACTGACTGACTGTCTGACTGACTGACTGACTGACTGATTGATTCATTTGATTCATTCATTCATTCATTTATTCATTCATTTGTTGGCCGCCTACCCATCGGGAAAATTACACATTTTTCAAGCATAGTTCAGATCCGTACTGTACAGGATAAGCGTTTAAAACATCGCAAATAAATGCGTTGGACTTTATTAGTATCGGTAAACATTGGACTATCTACATATGTCTCTTATCTGAAAATATACAAATGCAGGTGTGTGAGCGTGTGTATGAATGTGTGTGTGCGCGTGCGTGCGTACGTGCGTGCGTGCGTGTGTGTGTGTGCATGTGTGTGCGCGCTTGTGAGTGCATGTGAATGTGTACCAAGAATGATCAACGTGAGAGAAAACAATGGTCCAGCACACCTGTTTTGTGGTTTTTTATAGTGCGCTAATACATACATGTACATGGCCCCCAAAGTATGCATACTCCTAGATTGAAATGCAAGGAACAGCCCGTCCGAAAAGCTGGGTACCCACACATTGGCTGCGAGTGCAATGCTCACGTCTGAGCTTACCACTGCTGGTGTGCTTGCCGTCTTCTTTTGATCGAGCAGTCTGAAGTGGCGGCGTAAGACATGGAAATCAACTGACCCCACTCTGTTCCGTACGGTGTCCCTTCATTCAGAGGCCAAGCAAGACAGAATAGAGACATAGGACAGTCTTGCAAACTACACCACCTTGTAACTCGATCTGTGGGACTCTGCCCCTCTTCAGATCGGGCCAGCCTGGTCATTGAGAATGCGGGCACAGGCCACATCACAATGCTGGAGCCATCCCTCACGTTGTTGCTTGATAGAGGCCATGACCTCAACAAAAGGTCAGTGTCCGTGCCATGCAAAGAAAGCTTCTATTTCATTTCAAGTCTTGGTTCTTCACCGCCTCCCTAAGCCGCCAGAAAGTAGAGCAAGAAACGTTCATCCAAGGCAAAATGGATAATTACTGTTGCTCTTGTTTTTACTCTGTTGATGTCGACCCACTTCCCGGTCTTGATCACGGCGTGTTGAATTTTTCTGTCGTAACCTCGCTGCAGGCTGCCTGTTTTTTTCCTGCAGGACAGATCTGCGACATGGCGAAGGGAAATTGCAGCGAAAGTAAACTCCGAATAATGGTACCGATTCGAAACCAAATCCGAGCAATATTAAATAACAAATCAAAATGCTGTAGTCAGAGAAGCAACGAAAACCACCCCACGAATGACTGACCAATACTGGTTTCAAAGCTTTGCCAATTACGTCTTTAAACGTAGAAGCAGGCTACAGATTCGGCGATCAAGCATTGGCTTTTGAAGGCAAAGCCATTATGTAGTGACCAGTCTTTGACTTTTGAAGGCAAAGCCGTTATGTAGTGACCAGTCTTGAGGACAGCTTCGTTATGTAGCTACTTTTGGAGAAGCTTCTTTTGCCACCCACAGAACACATCCTACAACTGCAACGCTTTGTAAGCACATTTCATCTCTGTGACAGCGTGTTTTATTTCACAGTCGTAGCACCAGAGATAAAAAGCTGTGAAAACTGAGCACAACAGACGCGCAATGGAAGAAAACATCACAGAAAGAATAGGATAGGAAATTCACGCGAGCAAAGGCGTCCATCATTCATTCTCTGAAAGGATAGCTGCTGGTTTCAAGTTTTCAACTAGTTTCATGCCTCACCGACTTAGCTACAAAGCAGTTCTCTGTGCACAGTATAAAGGGAAGAGAAAAGCTTAGATACAGCATCTGCCTTGAAAAAAGGATTACCTGTCACCTGGCTGTGTGTTTGTTGACGCTTACCAAGTTGCCTGCTGGAAACTACCTTTACACCGAGGGCTGAAACAATCGACCGACCGGGAAATATCGATAAGCAATTATTTCTGAATGGTCGAAACGACAACAACAATGGTGGTAACCTGATGCGACCTTCTAGGACAAGCGCTTACTTGCGAATCCCTTTTGTTACTGTGAGACAGTCTGCTTATCAAGTCACAACTAGTCTACACACAGGTCTCAATGGACTCGTCCTCAGACCCCAAAGTTTACAGTGAGTGGACTACAACGCTCGATCAGAGCAACAGCGAGTGCAGGTGTAGGACGCACTCAAAGTAAAGCTGGGGTCAGACAGCAGGAGTTTATGTCGGTCATCCCACTCCAGCGCCTCCCTCACCTCTGACCTGCCACTTCATTTCACGATAGTGTCCTTATTACCTGCTATCTAATCCGACGCAGGTGTGCAGTACTTAGCGAGCGTTCATCGGAGACATGCAGCCTGTCTGCTGGGAATGGAGGCGATATCTGCGCAGGAAAATGTGTCTGCTTGGTAGTTTATTGGTTCGATTGAAGTTTGTCAAAATTTGCAATAAAACGTTTTAGAAGAATGTCGAAAGGAAAAGATAGTAATACTTTACAATCATTTCTGCGACACTTTTACCATGAGAGTTACTGGCGTCGCGTGTATTATCGTGTAGCAGCTGAAAACAAATGCATTTGCTCCTCTACCTTTCCAAGAAAAAATTTACACGACGTAAACATAACAAAGCATATTTCGTGGCAAGTTTTGCTAATGTTAACTCGGTCTCATCTGGAGGGGATTAGATTAACATGCAATCATTGTTTAAACATAATATCTTCAAAAGACCTGTCCAGATTTTAGGAAAATAATGCAGTCGCTTTTGACCTCTCTTTGGTTTGCAGTCCACATGCAGACGAAGTGACATCCGACAATGCCCTGCAGCGCTGTTGTCGAAGCAAAGGTGCACGATACAAAAACACTTTTGCGTTACAAGCCAGTCCTCAATGTTTTAGAATCTTCAAAGGCCAACGATTTCATATGATTACACGGGCTTGAAGAACTGTAAATAATCAAGGCAATAATATAACATACCTGTAAAGTGGTTTCTCAGTGTTACAGAAAAAAAACCTTAGACCACGACTATTTGCAAAGACAACGCGAAAATAAACATGAAAATGAGGACGATGACGACGTCGATAGCAACAACAATGAGAAGTACGACGAGGGAATCATAGATGACAAATCGAAAGAAGACAAAGAACAAAGGAGGAACATCCACAGCAAGAGTTGTGGCGATTGCAGCAGCGGTGCTGTCCTCATCATTCCTCGCAACAGTCTCCACCGACACCATTAACGACGGCAATGATAGTGCCATTATGAATATATCAAAACATAGCACCTTCAACGATGGCTGCAGAAGCATCTCTATTTGCACCAAGGACAGCAGAGACTCAAGAGCGAACGATACATCTGGAAGGGCGAGCTCTAAAAGGAAGAGAGGCAAAGAGAAGGCCAGCAGACTTCGACAAGCGAGGTGCTCATGCTTGCCAAAGAAAGCTTTTTCAGCTGATCAAATGGGGCCATCTGCTTGGCAAGGCACGTAGAGCGGCCAGGGAGAAGGAACAGAAGGTAGCAGTCAACATGTGACTGACGTCTGACAGCAACTCTTTGTCCAGGACACTCGATCAGGTCCACGTCGTTAGGAGAATCGCATTAGGTTCCGACTGCACAGGTGTGGGCCCTTCAGATCGAATTACCGCTGATCACCCATCGACCTGCGTCGATCAGGTAGGCTCACCGGTAAATCAGCAAGTGGTGCATATCTGCACAGTGCGCGCTGGCTTTTTCCTGTGCAGCAGTGCAGATGTGGTGTGATTATGTAAGGGGAAGTATGATCAACGGCATTACTAATTAGTTATGTTTGGCCAGATGGCCACAGAAACTTGTCCAAAGATAAGTCACTCAGAAAAGTAAGAATAAACACATCTTTGGACTCATTTTGAAGACTGCCAAAGCAAATGAAATTGTATGCATACCAGGAAAAAAGATTGTTTTGAAAGTACTTTCACTTTCAGTAACTAATGTGATAAAGTTTTGACTTAGTATCTGTTCAGTTCATTTTCAGTTGCAATAAGACAACCTCGGAAAGATTCTTCAGTTGTGCATCTCTGTGTCTCATTACAGCGACAATGAATGTTTGAAAACACTGTTGAATACAGAAAAACATACCCGAAAACGTTTTTAACTGAAACCAAAATTCTCAGGTTTGAGTTTTTAAAATCTCTATCTTTCCTTCTTATAACTTTTCAAAGATGGCGCCAGTGCCAGCTACTTGGATGACTGTCGCCATTCCTTTCCACGTTGTCCACCAATCACCCTCTCGGTTTCGCTGGGCCGTGTAATAACCAGGATGATGAGTGTGTTTCGTAGGGCGTCACCGTTTTTTCCCTGGGGTGTTTTCGTGATCTTTTCCTTCCCCTCAGAGCCCCGAAGAAGATTAGGACATTAAGAATCCCTTGTGCACGGGGCGAGTTCCGACTACGTAATTCTGCCCCGAAAAAAAGTGCCCGACAACGACTGACTCCGCGTAATGCAGAAGGACAGGGAGAGCGGAAATAAAAAATCCCACTACTTTTTTCCTCCCCTTTTTCTCACTCTCCTCTCTTTTCCTCGCGTCATTTTGGACGTGCAGCTGAATACCGTGAAAGGTCCACCGCTGCACACAGAGAGGGGTGGGATTTTCTTTGAATTAGCTATGTGGAGAACGGTGTTGTTCAAGAAAACGGGGGCAGTGGGTGGCGCGCGCTACTCTGAATGGCTGCCTGTTGACACTGCAAACCTCACATCCACAGTAACAGGGTCAAAGGTCGCGACAAGACAACGTCAGTCCATTCCCATCGCTCCGGTTCTCTCCCTTTCAGCTCTCCTCGCTAACCGAAGGAACTCAGAGCTTGGAACCGATTCGTCCAGCTAGCCATAACAAAGGACTTCGCCGAACGGTTCTTGAACTCCTGTCTGGCTGGGCCCACAGCGTGGACGGTGGCAGTGGCTGGAGATAGGATCTCCGTGCCACAGAAGCCAGGCGGGAGAAAAGCCGTGAATTCTTGGTTGGAACTCGAGTGCGAAGAAACCGATAGTCGACACGCGAAAAGTCGGGGTCAGGGCTGCCTTGGTCTTGGCGATAAATCTTCCAGAAGGCAGGGCCCGCCACAGACCCTAATGCAACAAACACGCATTCTTGCAGGACTCGGAGGCCTTCGTCCTGCGTTATGCCAAAAGGCATCCTAGCCGCGTGCCCGATGGGTAAGGAGTCGCGAGAAGCAGGGAAATCTCGACCTCGGGACTGGAAAAACTACACCAGATGAAAGCAAATTGAACGAGACGTGTCGCCGCGAAAAAAGGAAGCGGAAAAACAGTGTCTGGTGATTCACACGTTCGAGGAGTGACGGCCGAAATCCCACGAGGACGAGTTGATAACAATTGAACTTGGCGGGTGATTGATAAAAACGAAAAATGAAAATCAATGTAACGAAAAAACGAAAATTTGATTTACTCAGAGCGTCGAACAATATAACACCAGAAGTTTATGAACCAACTCATCATTTCCTTGAGAATGAATGCGGAAACAAATAAATAGAGACTCCAGCAAGAAAATTCCATAAACTGATGTTTGAGCAAATGTTTATTGTTGCAGAACTATATAGATAAGCAGCAAAAGCACCAGACGGGGAAATGAAGCCTGCGTCTAATGACAGTCAGTCTTAAAGCGTCTTGTCCTTGTTGTCAAGAATGGATGAGGATACTGTCAGTACCACATCCATTTCCCCAACTGCCAGTACCAAATCCAGTCCCCCAACTGCCAGTACCAAATCCAGTCCCCCAACTGCCAGTACCAAATCCAGTCCCCCAACTGCCAGTACCACATCCAGTTCCCCAACTGCCAGTACCAAATCCAGTCCCCCAACTGCCAGTACCACATCCAGTTCCCCAACTGCCAGTACCAAATCCAGTCCCCCAACTGCCAGTATCAAATCCAGTCCCCCAACTGCCAGTACCAAATCCAGTCCCCCAACTGCCAGTACCAAATCCAATCCCCCAACTGCCAGTACCAAATCCAGTTCCCCAACTGCCAGTACCAAATCCAGTTCCCCAACTGCCAATACCAAATCCAGTCCCCCAACTGCCAGTACCACATCCAGTTCCCCAACTGCCAGTACCAAATCCAGTCCCCCAACTGCCAGTACCAAATCCAGTCCCCCAACTGCCAGTACCAAATCCAGTCCCCCAACTGCCAGTACCAAATCCAGTCCCCCAACTGCCAGTACCAATTCCAGTCCCCCAACTGCCAGTACCAAATCCAGTCCCCCAACTGCCAGTACCAAATCCAGTCCCCCAACTGCCAGTACCAAATCCAGTCCCCCAACCATAACCCCAACCCCAACCCCCACCTTCTCCCTATATTCCTGCCAGCAAACGCCTGCCCACAGCTTTACCACGCCTTCGCACGGGAAGTCGACTTAGCAAGCTAATTGGAGTGCTCTTTGTGTGTGCAGTTCTCCAGACCCGTTTTCTAAACCCAGCAAGGGGTTCTCAAGATCCCATTTGTTGATACTGCAAGTATCGGAGTTGACACGTTGTATAGTAATCCCCCAAGAAAGAGGAACAAATCCTTAATTGGGTCTCGAGGTAGTCGAGAGACAACCACATGTTCACTCGTAGCTGCGGTGTCCTGTTACCAGTCGCTGGACGGGTTGACTGCAGAGTTTCTGTCGTCACTGGCGGCTGCTCGCCTTCGGTATTGACACAGCGTCACTGGCCAACAACGGGGAAGTCAGGGAGACACAAAGGCTGAGATCCCTATCTGGCCCGGCAATGGAAGTTAGCTCACTAAAGGCAGAAGCACACCTGCTACTTATCGCCACGTATCGAACTGCATGCCTGGACTTCGCCTTGCAGATCGAAGTAGATGTACACAACTTGGATGAAGTGCCTTCAATGGAAATCATGGTACACACGCGTTACTGTTGTTTTGGATCGGTAGGGATGGGGATAATGGTGGTGGCGGTGGGGTAGTAGGGTAGAGGTAGAAGTAGTAGTAATCGTAAAAATATTAAAAGAAGTAGTGATGGAGGTTGTGGTGTTGGTGATGATGGTAATAGTAGGTGTCGTAGTAATGGTAGCAGCAGTAGCAGCAGCAGCAGTAGGTTTGAGTTGAAAAGCATGCAAAGAGGTCAAGAGAGTACAGAGAATTCTAGCCTCCTTTATAAGCGTGCATCCACTAGTCAGCAAGGCAGGGAAATACATGTTGCAGTAACAATCGTCTGAAGTCTTCTATTTCGACCTGCAGATGTTCGTTTCCAGGACAATCGTGTCCGTTCATTTTGTTCATTGGGAGCGCTTTTCAAGCGATTCATTGATTAAATGTCTGACCATCAATAGTGCTAAGAGGATGGCATGACTGATGAAACAGGCCGTTCTCATTTACAGTAATGCAAAGTGCTCATGCTGCATACCCTGCACCCCAGCGCATGGTGAAACCAAGGCTTCTTTATGGAGGGCCTGGTATTGATTGCGGTTTATGTCAAAGAAAACTCTTTCCCTCTCTCCCTGCAGAGGTATCTCGGATCAATGTAGCAGTGCATGAATATCGGATTTGGCTTATAGGGGGGAAAACTTGCACAGTTATTGGTCAAATAAAAGCTTTGCAGGTAAGAGCGTTATCTGCGGTGTCCCGCACTGGAATAAAACGTATTCAGTCTATATCTGTGAGATCGCCTGATTGAACTTGAGTGTGCAGTTGGATTTTTTTTCGTCACTTTTGTTATTCTCAGCAAACGTATGGTTCCACCTGTCATCAAATCACACGATACAATCCAAGAAAACTAAGCATCCTCGCAATTAATACCAGGTCAAGTCATTGGAGCGGTTAGGGGCGGGTGAAATGCCAAGGTTAATAGGGCGGTTAGGGGCGGGTGAAATGCAAAGGATAATATGGCGGTTAGGGGCAGGTGAAATGCAAACGGCAATAAGGCGGTTACGGGCGGGTGAAATGAAAGGATACTAGGGCGGTTAGAGGCGCATGAAATTCAAAAGATAAAAGGGCGGTTATGGGCGGGCTGAATGCGAAAGGGTTTCTACAAAGTTTGCTTATCGTGCCAAATGCGCCAATCACAGCCACGTAAGAACAAGACCCAGACCAAGACCCGAGGCCCCCCACCGTCTCAGCCTCGAAGTCAGGCGTGAGGGTCGCGTCCAGGAAGAAGGAAGGTGTGCAGAGAGGGGGGACGGAGGGAAGGGGAAGGATTTGGGCCCTTCGGTGCCTGAGTATTGACTCTCACCCGTCTGCCAGGCCGACAGACCCAGGGAGTCTTGTTTACCTGAGCTATCACCTCTCAGGTGTATTGATCACCCAGCCCGCCCTTGCCCTTAGTTCCGGACCCCCCGCTGTCCCGCAACACATATGCATCGGTATCCCTCCCCAGAGTCGTGTTAGATCAGGAGTCGCCCCCCTCCCCCCGCCCCCTCCGTCTTGCCCCTTGACCTCCCCTACTCTTCGAGCCCGTCATCCCCCACCGCCACGTTTCCACTCCCCTCTTTGGATCTTTGTCGCTGTCGCAACCCTGCACTCCTCTTCCTTCTTCCCTACGAAGGAAAAGGGTAAAAGGTACAGGCGTGGTTTTACGTAGTGACTCACTGCCCATGTTTAGGGCGCAAACTGTCTTGCAGTTTACCCCCGATTATAGAGCCGCTTTATCAACCTTTTCCCCGTATCGTTCAGGGGTGTAATTCATGAACGTGGACTTTCGAGAGCACTGGTCTTGGACTTTTGAGTCCCAGACTAGTCCCTGACCACCGCGTAGTCTGGGACTAGTCTGGGAATAAGCGAGTCTACGATTCACGAACCCAGACTGGGTGTTGACTTGAAAGGCTGGTACTGATTGACCTAGTCTATGGTTTATTTTTAGAATGAGGTGGAATTCCCGGGGATTCCGCCCAGTGCGCAAGCGCATAGCGTACCGCTTCAAACTTCCCGTCAAAAATGTCAGCCACGGTCGGTAGCAAAATCTCGAAGAAAAGCCCCGATTTCACGGAGCGGGAATCGGTAGCTATCATAAAAGCGATGTTAGCAAGATACGGATACATTAACAGCAGCATACACACAGCCCAAGCAAACAAAAGAAGACGGACAAAGTGGGAGAAGGTGACAAATGAAGTGCGAGCTGAGGCTGGCTCGAGTGTGTGTGTGTGTGTGTGTGTGTGTGTGTGTGTGTGTGTGTGTGTGTGTGTGTGTGTGTGTGTGTGTGTGTGTGTGTGTCACCGTTTATTAAGTTCATCAGCAAGAGGCAAACGAGCAGAAGATCAAGTTTTACAATATGGCAGGATTTCCAAGTGAGAACCATTGAAATTCAGTAAGGAAGGGATGGAACAAAAATCTGTCGATGAGGAAAAATATATACACACAGTGACACACACACACACACACTCGATCAGCCTCAGCTCGCACTTTTCCCACCAAACTCGTGAAACCCTGGCGATCATCACACATTTTCTCAGTTACCAAAAATAAAGCAATTTAATCTGAGCAGTGTTTTCATAACACAGATGCAATTTTAATGTATCGTTTTCATAGCATCAGACAACACTAGCATTGTACCCAATGTCAACAGCAGCAGGCAGGTTCGAGGACAACAATGTTTATAATCTTTCCTGGTGTCGCTGAGGTCCGCGCGTCAGCTATAAATAGAAGTGCGCGAAGCTTGAGATACTCGGCGACCTGCATTTCCAATTATAAAATGTAAGCTCTTTCAAGACCTATTGATGCAATCAACATACAGCTTTGATAATTTACTGCTGTTCGTGGCTTACATTTTCTTTGGATGGGTTTTTAGTGTCCCAAAATGCAACTTTTTCTGTGCGAAACCGTAGGCAGGTCGGCCATTTAATTTCGCGGCGGTCTCGGACTTTGGTGTGTAGTCCAACAAATCCTTGGACCAGCGTAGTCAGCAGTTCAGTCCGAAACTGAACCAAAGTCCACGTTCATGAATTGTAGACTACGACAGTCCACGTTCATGAATTGTAGACTACGACAGTGGTCCGAGACCAGCGGCAGTAGTCAAAGACTAGTCTAAGACTACGCTGAAAGTCCACGTTCATGAATTACACCCCTGATGTTTTCACACACACACACACACACACACACACACACACACACACACACACACACACGCGCGCGCACACACACACACACACACACACACACACACACACACACACACACACACGCACACTCACACACACACACACCTCCCTTTTCCCTTGTTCTAGCTTTCCCACTTGGAAGGTTCGTTGGGCCAGGAACGAGATAGGACCCCAGCAGTGGCTTAATGCGTTTCGTATGACTTGGAGGTCACTAAACAGGAACATTTAATAAGTTTGGTTACTGAATCTAAGTCTCTAGTAATCACCCTTGTGGGTTGGGGTAAAAATAGACGCACTACGTCTGCCTACACGATTCTCCAAAGGCGAATCACTAGGGAAATCAATGTCTTATTTGCTCTTACACTAACTAGCTTGAGTGATTTTCACGACCAATAGCCTACAAAGGCTGACAGGCCACAAAACTTCATTCATCTCATCTATTACATATTTATCTAAACAGAGCAGTGGTCTCTTAAATCTTAAAGCCATGATATCGGGTTGGTAACTTATCGACTCTGTCTGTCTGTCCGCCGTCCGTCCGTCCGTTCGTCCATCCGTCCATCCGTCCGTCCTCCTCTCTCTCTCTCTCTCTCTCTCTCTCTCTCTCTCTCTCTCTCTCTCTCGAATACCCCCATATGAAATAAAGTAGAAACGCCCCTCAGCTCGGTGTCTGGGCTCTCACCTTGGGAGCCCATTATTACCTGCATCTCATGCCTCCATGACGGTAATAAAAGTCATTTCCGTAGAGAACTGGAAAGAGCGTTAGATATTCTTATGTTTACTCTGAGCCCAGCTCAATCGCAGCGAAGATACAGCAAATGTCAAACAGGGCATCAGATGCCTAGCGGGAGTGAGAAGGCCATGCCTTAGGTCAATGACCACCGCAGCATGGCGTCAAATCAAGGCAGCAAATGGCATCTGGAGTAATAACTAAATTTGGCCTTCCCCAGTAGAATGTGATAAAGTTCAATTTCAAGGACTGAAACATTTGTTGACGGAGGGTTCTTTCTCCGAGGACCGTCTGCTGTCTTGTTCTTTCGGGAGGTTTTTTACCCCCCAGCAAAGAGTACCAGACTTAGAGTGCCGCAGCTCAGCACCTTTCAGAAGTACTCCGGTAGGTTTTCCTAGCGCGCGACACCTTTTTCAAGGGAGTCGAGGACATTTCCTATTGTGGTGTTTGGCTTTGGGTTCTTGTTGAATAAAACCCTCTGTCTCGCAACATCGACGTGAGAGGCGATTGTCGAATATTCCAAATGTTCTTTCCTGCCATGGTGACAAAACTATTTCAATACAAAAAGTTGCAACACTTCATATACATGTAGAAATAATTGCTTTGGATGAAAGTCTTTAAACACAAATGTCAACCCCATTCAAGTATGTCATCTTTCCAAATGTCTTCTAATCCGATTATACTTTGACTAGATGGTTTACCCGTCTCCACCTTTTCCTGTCTCCACATTTTCCCATCTCCACCTTTTCCTGTCTCCACCTTTTCCATTTCCCTCTCCCCCTAAATAACCGTACTGCAGATACTTCCCCCCCCCCAACCCCCCCGGCCTCACCCCCCCCCCGGCCTCACCCCCCCCCCCCGGTATCACCCCTCCCCAGCCTCACCCTCCCCGGCCTCACCCCACACCCTCCCCTGGTCTCACGCACCCCCCGGCATCACCCCACCCCCTAGCCTCACACACTCCCCCCCTAAATAACCGTACCGTAGATACTTTCCCACTCCCCAACATCACATTCAATAAACATCAACGCGTGATAAGATTAGCGAGCTCGGACCCGTAAAACCTCGTGCATCACGAAGCACACATTGGAGCCTCAACATTGGAGCCTCAACAGTCCTATGACAAAAAAGTTCCAGACGGAATATCTCCGGAACGGTCGGAGGTACGCCTTCCAAAACGCGACGACTACCCCTATCAAGTCACGGGGGAGCAACATGCCAAATTTCACGGAGATCCGTGCACGGGCGGCTGAACACATAGAGGGGATGGATACACTGATGGATGGATGGATGGATGGATACACAGACACGAAACCGTTTGAGTTTTATATATATATATATATATATATATATATATATATATATATATATATATATATCTTTTTTGACCGTCCACAACTTTTGAATGGTGCTAATATCGCCATTGTAATTAGAGGGCATAAACAACTTTCCTGATTCAGCCCTTTCCGTTCGATGTCCCTACCTTAGCTAAGGAGACATCTCTCTTCCCCTCCAATCCACCCCATTTTATCCCTTAATTACCTTCAAACTCCATCAGTAAACCAAATTTTGATTGGCGATTCATCGAGACTGTCTTCGGCTCTAGCAAAGGTTGGCAACGTGACTTTCCCTTCATTGTGAGTCTTTCGCATCGGACTGACCCTGCTCGAGGCCACTGCAATCACCACAGGAGCCTAACGTTTCTCTAGGTCGGAGTCTGGGGGTATGGAGGTCTGTGTGTCGTGAATAGCTCTTCGTGCTTCTGCTGGCCTCTGATAAGGAATTCTTCTGGGAGTGTGAGGTTCCAGAAATGAAGGAGATAATGGCGTTGAGACCAAGTTAGCTGAAAGGCAGGAAAGGTGGGAAAATGCCGCAACCGCTAGATGTAGCTGATGTGTGGCAAAGCTGTGAGGAAGGTTTCGTTGAGACAGGCAGACTTGGCATGGAGTCTAAAACGAGCAAGTATATAATTTAAATATCATTTCTGGAAATTCCATTCTGGAACTGTTTTAATTGGATTTCAAAAGTTAGATGATAATTGGATCTAACATGAGTGTATGTCTGGAAAGGTTTTATCTACTTGCCTAGTGCCAATTTTTCTAGCGGCGCAACGTATAGTTTCCGAAACATTTGCAGTGCTAAAGTGTTCAACAAAAAATAAACGAATGGAATTTAAGGAACAGCGAGCGAGTGAGAGTGAGAGAGAGAGAGAGAGTGAGAGCGAGTGAAAGTGAGAGAGAGAGAGAGAGAGAGAGCGAGTGAGAGTGAGAGAGAGAGAGAGAGTGAGAGCGAGTGAGAGTGAGAGAGAGAGAGAGAGAGAGACAGAGAGAGAGAGAGAGAGAGAGAGAGAGAGAGAGAGATCCCACTGAGAGGAAAGAGACCAGGCAGACAGGAGACAGGTGTGTCTGACATCCTGAAGAGCTGCTCCATTGACAGAGCGTCACAAGTCTGTCTCACTACCACCACTTATCCACACCCATCCGCCCCATTCCTCCATCACCATCTCTATTAACCCTTTACCCTCTCCACTTTGTCCTTCGGCCCTTTCTTTATATCCACCCAGCTTCTGCACATCCAGTGTTTTCCATGCAACGAGTTTCCTTTCACTCAGTAAAACTCTCTTCGGGAATTCTCATAGCACACGACGTCACTTCAAATCCGATGCAGCAGATTTGCAATCCACACAGTCTCGCACCAAAGACAAAAATCTCCTCCTTCATACCGACTTTATCGAAACACAAGTAATGATGACCACTCCTGGTGTCAGGTAACCAATCGTCGACGTTAGCAATACCTGTTCGAGCGCCCTGCCACTCTCAAGTTCTGGAGCGACAGTGGGCCCTCTGTTGACTGCCTCACTTTCTCTTAGCCCTCCTTTACTCTCTGTCAGCCTCATCCATCTCCCTAATCCCACCATTGACCAAGCCTTCGTCCCGACTTAGTCTGTCTCTGGGGATTTTCACGTGAATCCTTTCCACCTTGTGGAGTTTTTAATGCTAGTCCTCCCGTCCCACTTTCTCACTGGCGTTAGAGGAGGAGGAGGAGGAGAAGGAGGAGGAGGAGGAGGAGGAGGAGGAGGAGGAGGGGGAGGAGGAGGAGGAGGAGGAGGAAGAAGAGGAAGAGGAGGAGGAGAGTGAAGAGGAGGAGGAGGAAGAGGAGGGTGAAGAGGGGGAGGAGGAAGAGGAGGAGGAAGAGGAGGAGGAGGAGGAGGAGGAGGAGGAGGAGGAGGAGGAGGAGGAGGAGGAGGAGGAGGAGCAGGAGCAGGAGGAGGAGCAGGAGCAGGAGGAGCAGTAGAAGCAGGAGGACGAACAGGAGCAGGAGCAGAAGCAGCAGGGGCAGGAGATACTCTGTATAGCTTCTTGTTTATGACGAAAAGTTCACGATGCGTGTATCTCCAGATTCTCTACTGCACTGCTGTACTTCCTCACTTGCCGTTTGTGACAACACTCATAACACAACCTTCCTCAAGCAACACGTGCGTTTTCACTTCCTGAGCCACGGACAGTACGTGCCTCATCCCGCGTAATGGGATGAAATCGTTTAAAACCATTAAATGATTTTCAAACTTTGAACAAAACTACCAAAACGTCACGAGAAAAAGTGCACATTTTACAATTTCAAGTGAGGAGAGCTGCGAAAATACATATGTGAGGGGAAAACCCCCGAACATAACCACTCATTGTATGCTGAGTAATGGTCGACCCATGTGAGCAATAGGACCAACCAAGCAAAGCGGGCGAAGAAAATAACTTACTGATTGGTTTGGAGTTGGATGGACACTAATGACCATTGAGATATATCGACAAGGAGTGGGGGTGAAGGTAGGGAAAGACCTAACATAAAGTCAAAGAAGTTTTTCAGGCAAAGGATGCAAGTTGAAAAGGCATGATCCTCAACAAGTGCAAAGAACAACATCCTACAAAGCCTGGAGACCTTCTACTATTCTATGCAGTCCTGGCCTCCTCTTGTTCTCGCACCATCTTTCTGTTCGAAGTCGACCTTTCCTTTCCCTTCACACGCCCAATGGTTTCCCGCCGTCTCCCTTCCCTCGCAATCCCCTCCAAGCTATCCACCGCCCTAAACCTCTATCCTAATCTCCTACCTCAAATTGCCTGCTCGCGGCGGGTTCTGAACTGCCCTATAAACCAGCCCTTAAACTCCACCCTTCCGCTCAAGACCCTTTCCTCCCTCCACCTTTCCAGCGTCCTGGGCATCACGCAAATCCATCTCATTCAGGCTCTAATTCCCTGCACATCCCTCCTTTCCACCTTCCCGTGTCAAGCTCTGGACGTGGTTAGGCCTGGGGATTCGGAGGGTCAGGATCGGTGTGGAGGGTTGATAAGAGGGACTTAGGGGGCTGGAGAAGATGATGGACGGTCGGACACGGAAACGGAAATTCCCGGACTAGGCTGTCTTCAAAGGCCTGCGGCAGAGAAAATGAATATGTGCGAGGCTCGCGGTACTGAAATGTATCGCCTGCGATTTGCAGCGTGGCGCGATCCAGAAGAGAAGACCTTTCCGCTGACTAACGGTGTCTGTATTAGTATGCCCCCTTGGGAACAAGTCACCTTGTATGACTCCCCCTAGGGTATCGGTCTGTTCCCAAGCTACCTACTCCGTCATCGATTGACAGCGAGTCTAGACAGCCAGGAAGGTCCACACTGGCTCAGACAAGGTAAGAAAGAATTCCTCTAAATCAAAGACATGATGTGGATTTGTACATTACAAGCCATGAAAGGTTAACATTGACGTTTGTGGGGTTACTCGCACAATCCGCTCTGCCGACTTCAGCAGGTGGAAGGGCAAGTGCAGGAAACGGCGGAGTTATTTCTGGCAGCCCCCTGGATCTAGACTCTAGGTGTTTGTCCCAGCCCAGCACGGGGTGCTGGCCGATGGCTGAGCTGATAGCATCGCCCGCGCTGACACGTCCAGAGAGCCCACACCTGACACTGTTCTCCTTCAGATCCGAGGCAGTGATAGTGTCGTTGGAGCGGAAGTACACGTCTACAACAACAAAAAGTTCAAATGAGTACGAGAAACTGATAGAAAAACGACACGAAGAGAAACTGAGGCCCCAGTGTTTACTAAAGATTTACGGATCGAGATTTGCCACGTTCATTAACAGTCGTTGTTGTGAAAAGTAAAGCCGCTGGCAGGCGAAACAAGAACGATTATGATTTTCTTAAAAACAACGGCAGGGACAGAACATAACCGTTTATCTGTGTAGGCCATTAATCGATTGCAAAGGAATGCATAAGATTCCATAGAGCGAGCACAACCAACAGCACGGATGGGGTGAGGGTAAGGGGGGTGCGGTTGGGGATGGGTGGAGGAGACTACAACCAAACGGGGAATGCCAACGCACCAGAAAACTAGGAATGGAGCGAAGTCCGTAGAAGACTGCCAACGATGAGCTGTGACTTCCAAGCAGGCGAGAGCGGCATATCATGCATGGACAGAGACTTGGAGCGGGCACCGGGGACAAGATGGCGTGCTGGAAAGCTGAGGGCACGCGGGTGTGTGTTTAGGCACTGGCGCCAAACGTCCAGGACAGCGGTGTGCATGACGAAGAGCGACATCTAGTGGCGGTGGCAGGGTGGAAGCTCAAAAGGCTGGGACGGGCTGGGGTCTGGCCTGGCATGCTGATTGGGGCACAAGTCAACCACTCGGGCCAGGAGGTAAACGACCCGTCCAAAAGTGAATCACGGCGTGGGGCAGGCGTTGTAAGGTCAATGGGAATGGGGATTCAAAGCAAGAGGCACCGTCGTGTCTTGTGGGATGAAGATGATTTTCTCGTGCTGCATTATTAAAAAAGTGTCATTCATGCAATCCGTGGAAGCCGCCGCGGTAAAAGAGCAAACGAAGATTTTTATTCTCAACTAGTTGCTTCCAAGATACAAACACTCGAGTTGTGTGTGTGTGTGTGTGTGTGTGTGTGTGTGTGTGTGTGTGTGTGTGTGTGTGTGTGTGTGTGTGTGTGTGTGTGTGTGTGTGCGTGCGTGCGTGCGTGCGTGCGTGCGTGTGTGGGTGAGTGTGTGTGTTGTTTTTAACTGTGAACGGCTCGTACAGATTCTTTGTTAGTTCTCAGTTAATAGCTTGAACGTAAACACCACAGAAGAATAAAGTGCAGGAAAAGTCGATCTTCCTCCCAAATGAAAGTCCACTTACACATGATCTAGTAATAATATCTACCTAGCAAACTGATCCAGCTAGAAATAGGAAAACACATCGTCTCTAATGAGTTTCCTACCCAAATTCCAGAAAAATTTCTCTTTTTCATATTAGCCTAATCTCTTGTAACAGATGAAGCAAAAACGATGTTCTAACAATAGCTCGTGCAACCTTCTCCCAAGCTATCATTTGCCCAATTTGGCGCCTGAGCCATCACGGCGAGCTCCACATCGGAAAGCCTCATCCCGAGGCCATGAGAGCGCAACTCATCGAGTGGGGATTTGCTGGGGAGGTTGCGAGCTAATTGGGCCCGCTTATCGATCGGTTAAGGCGGCAAGACGAGTGGCGGGAGAGGCACTCTAGCGACGGAGAAGGGCAGGCACAGTCACCACAAATGCCGAGCGGTCAGTCGAAACTCCACACACACTCCATGGCTGCAGTCGTGCCGTCAGCCAAATGCCAAGGGTTAATCGTTCATCATCAGCCAAGGCAGCCGAGAAAAGATAGATGAATGTTTGTCGAGGAATGATCGACAGTAAGTCTGTGGTGACAAGGGTGTGGTGAGGTTCCAGTGGGACGGGCGTATTTTCAAGGCCATTTTTGTCGATAAATACAGTGGGACCCTGAATGGCATGAAAAGGCAACATATATGAATGGGTGGATAAATACATGTAGGAAGGATGACGGGCAGTAATCAACGTGAATTTCATTCAACCAGACGTACTTTCTTTCTCCCTCACTGTGCGTGTCTTCCACGCCCCCGAGGAGAAGTGCCAACATTAGCAGAGACATGGAAAAACGTTCTGCAGAGGCGAGCTCTTTTGATAACATTTGGATGAAACTAATGAATCGATGAAACCTTTGATAACATTGCAAAGATAATTCAATCAGAGCATTAGGGTAGATCAATCACCTTAGCCAGAAAAAACTCAGAAAAAACTTTGCTACAGGCCCTGCAAGAGTTGTTGTTTGCGTGTATTTAACAATCCCACTTCCCAACTATACCGATGCTGGGGATTTATTGGTACATAGCCACGCTGTTTTCTTGTAATGTCATCTCAAGTCATGACCTGTGATCAAATCCTTCTTGTAAGATCATATATTATCATCATTGTCCACATTTATTGCCACCAACCCACAAACCACTGCATATGTCTACATGCACCTTGGGCAGCTTCCCTGACCATCTTGGCTCCACTCTCCTCTTTGAAGGACCAGTCAGGAAGGGTTGTCCGTGACTTCCCTTTCCAGATAGGTGCCTGTGCGTTGTGCAATGGAGATCGAGGAGGAAGGAAAACAAGAGGCGCGAGATGCACAGGAAAGGAGGTCAAAGCAGAGGAAAACGTGGGGAAGTAGGGCAGTGGAAGAGAGGCGGAAGCTGGGGCATCCCATCAAGCCAGTCGCACCTGTCTTCACCCATGCACTCGGCACTCATGCCACAGTTGGATCTAATTCCTCTCAGCACGCCGGACTTTCCAGTGAGGCCACCTAGAGTCTCTAGTGTTCCAGGGACGGACAGCGCTCCTTAGTTTCGTTAAAGGCCTTTGGAAGCCACAGGAAATGGCGGCATACTCGACCGAACCCTGGCCATTGATTGGGTCGCTAATGGCCCGCATCGATTTATTTTCACCGCCACCGCAGCCAGGTGGGGGCATTAGGTTAAAACCACAACGCACGAACGACCTGACAACACCGCTATTTTATCCACCTCGTCCATTGGGCATGATAGTGCTTAGCAAGTCAATCATTAGAAATAGGTTTCCTTGACTGCAAGACACTCGCGTGAATTGTAAATCTAATTCCCGCACACGCTGCACGGACATTTTTTTAAATGGAAGTGAAAGCTAAGTGATGCTCTTCAATCAACGGGGCTTTACACTGGATACATGATACGAAGAAGTACATGGTGCCGATGTCGGGTTTGACGTCATTCACCTGGACCTGGGACGAGTTTATCCAGACAAACTACTAAACAAAATGCGGTTCTATTTATTTCATTCTTTGCAAAATACTTCCCTTATTGTCCTTTCTCCAAAGTCGTCATGTGCCAGCATTTTCTTTGTTTCCCTTTCACTGGTCTGTGCCTTGACTAAACTCGATTTTCATCACAGCAATTTCTCCTCTCTCTCTCTCTCTCTCTCTCTCTCTCTCTCTCTCTCTCTCTCTCTCTCTCTCTCTCTCCACGCACGTGAATATGTGTGTGTGTGCGCGTGCGCGTATTTGTGTGTGTGTGTGTGTGTGTGATATATCACGTTGTTCGTCCCTGAGAGTGAGCCGACTTACTAGAGCACTTTCATCTAAATCGGTCAGCGTTTTACAGCAAACATTGACCCCTCTCTGCATCCACTCAGGACGCCATGAACGGAGACCGCCGCCAGGGAGACGGGCAGGTCGAGGCCAAACTGAGGATGCAGCGGTAATTCCCGGCAGGCCTGACTGGAAGCAGACAGGGGGCAAGACCTGAGAGAATGGCCAGACCCAGGAGACTAACACAAGCCAGCCAGGCTTCCTCTTTCTTCTTCCCACAAGCCCTTGTCACGCCATGAAGTGGACAATGGGCAGATACTAATGAAGCCCATAGCCTTGACCCCTCTCATCCGCTCCTTCGGCCGGCCTCTGCCACTGACCAGCCAGATCTCGAAAGGTTTTCTCTGGCTGCGAGCTTAGTGCCGGAGAAGGGATGTTTCTACTGGTGAAATTCAATGGCAGCCACCTGTCGAACGTCGCCACATCTGTCGCCAGTTACGAGCAGCGCTGGTCTGCTGTCCTCAAATGAGAAAGAACCCCATGACCTCTCACGGCCTCAGTCAGACCGACTGCACGCCGCTGTCGATGCTGTCAAGTGAACGGCGTTGGCGTTGCCATCCTGCAAAGTGCCCAGCGCCATATTGAACTGCGCCCAGGTACAAAGCCACAGTAGTCACAGCCGCCTGTCGCCTGGCCATTGGCGGAGCCGTGTCGATACGCCAAGGCAGAAATGCGAATTTGATTGCTCTGTGAGGCAGGCAATAAATATCCCATCTGAAGCACACGGGGAACAATGTAGACATACATGCTAGCAGCATGTGTCTCGTGCCTGAAAAGGAAAGACTATTGACAGTAGATTGCGTGTCGTGTCGGGATGACCGGTCATTCCTCGTGGTGTGAGGAAATCCGATAGTTTCCACGCACTCGGCAACCCTTCCCTCTGAATAGAGGGTGCGCACATCCTCCTCTTCCAACCATAGACACTATAATATATAGTCTCTCTTCCAACTGCACACTGTGCAATCTCGCCGCTTGTAATCAGGATGTGTGCGAAACGGAAGACGCCGCCCCGGTATGACCATTGGCTGTTGCATTTGAATCGCCCCAAATAGGTTTACACCGACCGCGAGGTAACACGACGCGACAAGGCGGAAAACCCTTTCTGGGCCACGTGAAAAAATAGTCACGTATTGGGACCACAACTGTTGCTGCGTGTATCAACCAAGAGATC
>JAWQFJ010004375.1:52500-62500 GCA_034096865.1 Theodoxus fluviatilis | reverse complement strand
GTATGTTGAGAGTGCAGAAGGAGAGGAATCATATTGATGGACGGCGCAAATACTCATTGTTACAGGACGTGTCAGATTTGGTAATTTCGCGCATTCCTTTCGAAACAAGGGAAGTGTGAGATATTTCGAGTAATCACGTCATTTTCGACCTTTCTCGAAACTCGGGAACTTAGCTTAAAGGAAAGATTGTTGTGGTGCGTTTGAGTGGTATTTTCACATTCTGTTAGAATTTTCTTGTTTAAACAATCAAATGCAAAGGTTGTGACCACACTGGCGCCATCTGGCCATCAAAAGGACATAAAGACAAGCAAGACAGCGAGGCAATATCATGCGTAACAGCTTAAATGCGAAAGCCGGATCTTGACGTTTTGCTTGCGTATCTGCGTTACGTGCCCTTGGTTCACCATATCCATTAATCGTTGCCAGGGAAACTGCTGTCTTTAGTACGACGATGTCACGATTTTCACCGTGCATCATGGGATTGATGAGTTGTTCCTCTCACAGGGAAAGGGCATGCGGCTTTCCCACGACAGTGTTGCATCAGCGAGAATAATGACTTCTCTAATTCGTTTTATTTGGAACTAAAACTATGGATTTTTCTCACTTTCACTCCATTTACTGCGATCCTTCACCTGTTGTTACGATTTCGCTTGTCATGCTATCACTGAAGGCAGTAGTCACGGCATGTCACACGTCGCGAGATCATTATGAAATGTGGAATAACATCCAACCAAGCCGGTGATTTGAAATGATGTATTTCCAAAGCACAGAGACCAGGATATAAACTTGTTGCAGCATTACTAATATGCGATGATAGTTTTGGAGTTTAACAAATCATTTTTAATTTTAAAAACGTTCAGTTCAGTTCAGTTCAGTCTCTTAACTCTGAGATGGGTTGTTGAGGCATCACTGATTACTTTCGGACAATCTTCCTCCATCGATCTCTATTATCTGTTGTTCTCTGTGAGTCAGCAAAGGTCAAGCCTCTCCACTCTTTGATGTTGTCTTCCCACCTCTTTCTCTGCCTGCTCCTCCTTCTCCCACCTGGTACGGTACCTTGCAGGATGGTCTTGGCCAGCCCACTGCCTCTTGACACGTGACCGTACCACTTCAGCTTTCTGCTTTTCACGATTGAGAGCAGGTCTTCGTACTGTCCAAATGCTCTCCTGATCCTGTTGCTGACTTCCTCATTCGTGACATGGTCTTTATATGAGATGTTCAGAATCTTGCGGTAGCATCTCATTTCCAGGGCGTGTATCCGTCTCTGTAGTTCAGATGTGAGTGTCCAGGACTCGCATGCATACAAGAATACGGAGATGGCCAGCGTGCGCATGAGCCTGATCTTCGACGCGAGAGTGATATTTCTGTCACGCCATATTGGCTTCAACTTTGCCAATGCTGCTGTTGTTTGTGCTATCCTGGACAGTATCTCTGGTTTGGACCCTTCATCAGTCACAATAGATCCCAGGTATTTGAAGTTGTTCACAGCTTCCAGTTTTTGGCCCTTCACTTTGATTTCCATTTTGAAGCCCCGAGGGTTGTTCGTCATCACCTTGGTCTTCTCGGCGCTGATCTCCATGCCATATGCCTGTGAGGTCTTGTCCAGGTGCTCGACAAGACTAGTCAGCTCCTCTTCACTTCCTGCTAATCCATCAATGTCATCAGCAAAACGTAAGTTGGTGATCTTTCTGCCACAGATGCTGATTGATTCTTCGTGATCTGCTAGGGCATCAGTCATTATCCTTTCGAGGAAGAGGTTGAAGGGTGTGGTGGAGAGTAGACAACCCTGTCTGACTCCGACCGTTGTCCTGAACCATTCGCCTGTGGTACCATTGAACAGGACTGCGCTGGTCGCTCTGTCATAGAGATGTTCGACGACTTTGATGATCTTGGAGCTGATGTTGTAGCTTCTCATTGTGGCCCACAGCGCAGCATGCCAGACTCTGTCAAATGCTTTCTTAAAGTCTATAAAGACATGGTACAGATCTTGTTGGTGTTGTAGATGTTTCTCACACAGGACTCTCAGATTGAAGATCTGTTCGGTGGTGCTCCTACCTGGTCTGAAACCTGCCTGCTCTTCAGCAATGATTTTCTCTGCCTGAGGTTTTAATCTGTTCAGCAGTACTTTCAGCATGACCTTGCTGGGATGGCTGATGAGGCTGATCGTGCGGTAGTTCTGGCACATTTGCAGGTTTCCTTTCTTGGGCAATGTAATCACTAGGGACTGTGTCCACGGGGTTGGCCAATCTCCCGTCTGCCAGATCTTATTGCAGATCTGTGTGAGTGCATCGATCATTGCGTCGCCTCTTGCCTGGATGAGTTCCCCTGGAATGTTGTCAACCCCAGCTGACTTCCCTTTCTTGAGGGACTTAACCGCTGTCTCCACCTCGTCTCGAAGAATTGAGTAGTTGTCCTCTTAAAAACGTACATAGCCTATAATTCTTTCTAGTCTTCATTCCTCTAACGTGTCTTGACAAGCATTACACATGCAGTTGTTTCCTTATCTCATCAGTGTAGTCCTGCACCTTCTAAAATATTAAGCATACAACCTAGACTGCATGAAACCTCCTTCATCAGCTGGCATACTGTGGACTTCTCGCCTTTAGGGCCTCCTGCAGTAACCCTGGCACAGCCAACTCCAAACAGCACCCACGTACCATCCGGGTTATCCCAGGAGGGGTCGAGTTCCCACCTTCAGGTCTGCTGGGCCTGCGAGTACTTCCTTCAACATCTTTTCATAACCTCCAACTTTGACATGGCAACGACGTTCGGTCCAGCCAAAACATATAGGACTTGCGCAACATTCACAATCACAGCAACTTCCAGACTGATGTGAGCACTTTCTATCCACAGCAACATGTACATCCCAAACCGTGCTGCAGCCTTCAAGTGTTCCACAGTGTGCTTCAGGATCACCGTCTTTGTGTCTGAGGTTTGGGTTGGAAAGGATGTGCGTTCCTCCTTTCATCTCAGATCACCTTTCGGTAGGGGGTGAATGCGACTCGTATTTGAAGCATGGAACCAGTTTGACTGAAATGCTGTAGTCTCCATGATCTCTGTACCTTGAACGAACAGGAGATGAGAGATGTGCTGACATGGACTGATAGTAGTCCATTCATTAAGAAATTAAAGGAGACTTATCATGGGAAGGTGAAGTATGATTTGAATTATTTCGAATCTATGGACTGGAACTGGCTCGAGGCGTGTGTGGATCAATCTCACGTGACTCCGTATGACATGGAGATGGATGACAAATAACCTCAAGTACAAATGAATGTGTGCGCCTCCAGTGAACTTTGAAATGGTTCTGCAGGCCTAGTCTGGCATTGCCAAGTCGAAACATGTAAGGCAGTCGGAGTGTACTGTTGCCACATTGCATTCACAGCTATATGAAGTCATGATAAACATGAGCATCTCTTTGTCTAAAAGTAAAGTAGGTTATATCTATAGTTAAAAATCATTCTTCTCATCTCTTATCCATGGACTTAAGGGTCGGGGACTGAAGTTTAGTGCCAGAACCGTGTATGTTTCCCGGTCTACATTGTAGGCCTTGGTTTCAAATATCGCAGACAGGATCGTTTCGCTTCACCCTAGGGCGTCTTCTCCTACGGAAACTTCACGACTCTCAGCTTTTGCAGCGCCGCCACTCCGACTGGATCCGTCCTTCATGAGGACATCGTGTGTGTCGTCATATTCCGAAATAGTAAGCAGACGACATTTCAGCTGTCTGGCGCCTCGCCATTTTCCCGCCATTTTCGTAGTAACGGTTATCCATTCAAATGTCATCCAGTCATAGCAACGTGCCAAGTACGAGGGAGGTTTGGAAAGGGGGGGGGGGGGGGGGGGGGGGGCCAAGTACGAGGGAGGTTTGGAAGGGGGGGGGGGGCGTATAAAGGGGACGATAAGGGATGAGAGTGATGGCCTGGGATGAGGCTGAGGAAGCAGGCGAGAAATAAATGATGAACATCAGAGGAGGGAAGCTAGATAAAAAGGTTAACTGGGGCATCGCAGCTTTTTTGAGAGGTCGATAAGGAGATAGTGTTTCCTTGTGAACTGATGGCCCCATGAGATGCATGATGACAAGTTTTAAAAAGTTACTTGAGCAGCGGGAGATGGGGTGAGGAGATTGACACAAGATCAGTGTCATGTTTATCAGATGCATTTGGGCAGGTTTTTAGATGCAGACAAAATTCTTGGAGAAACTTAAAGTATGTGCTTGTTGCGGCTGGAAATAAAAAAGTCAAGCTAAAGAAAACACCAAACATGGAGAAGAACGTGGGAAAATAAACTATAGGGCCCACCATGAATAATTTTTAAATAATAATCTCATTGGCACGTCTAGAAAGGTACCCCCAAACATATAAGTATAAAGGGAAAATGTTTCCTCCTCATCACAGCGAAATACGACACCATAAAAAGTTCGTCTGCTAAACTTCGTTTCCGCAGCTCAAATGTGCAAGGGTCGTGCTGACGACGTTCGCAAATGTCAATGGACAAGAAAATTCATGTAACTCAGGATTCACAGAGGTCTGAGAATCCCAGCTCCCGTCCACCCTAGACCCTTGCATGGGAACACAGAAAGGAGGAGCAGGAGGGGGAGGAAGTTTACTTTGTGTGAGAGCCAGCCCCAAGCACCCTCGAACCTCGATGCGACCCTTAGGGACTCAAGCAGCTGTTGGGAATGAAAATACAGGGGCCGGGAACAACCCTTTTTTCAAGGGCCCGCTTTGCGTCCACCCCCTAAGGAGTAGTTTATGGGAGCTGTCACCCGATATCAGATAGGAGGATTCCTCTACCCCAGCCCCTCTCTGCTGGTTGTCCCAGCCTAGAGCTTTTTTCTCTTCTTTTCCCTCTCTCTCTGCCTACAGCTCTGTGGCGGTAATTGGCCATTTCTTCCTGACATCACCGGGAAGAGGAGAACGTTGCGTGAATATGGAGAGGCGGACTCCTGTTGTCTTGAGGTAATCCATGAGCTAAAGACGATACAATTTCGGAGGGAACGGCGGGAATCAGCTGGGGGCTGCAGCGGCAAGAGACGGAGGAGAAGCAGCAGCAGCAGATGAAAAGAGGTAGAGGGAGGAAGAGGAAATGGAGGTAAAAGTGGAAAAGTAAAGTGGGAAAAGAAGAGTAGGATGAGAAAAGAGGAGGATGCGAAAGGATGATGATGATGATGATGATGATGAGGAGGAGGAGGAGGAGGAGGAGGAGGAGGAGGAGGAGGAGGAGGAGGAGGAGGAGGAGGAGGAGGAGGAGAAGGAGGAGGAGGAGGAGGAGGAGGAGGAGGAGGAGGGGAGGGGGAGGGGGAGGAGGAGGAGGGGGAGGAGGAGGAGGAGGAGGAGGAGGAGGAGGAGGAGGAGGAGGAGGAGGAGGAGGAGGAGGAGGAGGAGGAAGGAAGAGGAGGATAGTGGATGAGCACGGGTGGCAAGAGCAGGGGGTTAAAAAAAGACGTTATACATCTTTCACATTATGATGGCAGTATTGAATGCGTTGCAGCATCGCAGAGGCTCGAAAAGCAAGGACAGCGTCGGCCAGGCCATTGGAGTATACGTCTTCATGGTGATCTGAAGGCTGAGTGCCCACGGAAGAAAACTACTGTTTGGAATGGCGTCACTTTCATAGAGTCAAGGACTTCGAGAACCGTGCAAACGTACAGGGAAGAACCAGCTGGCAGGACATCATATCAGATTTCAGAGACCTATCGTAAAAAATTAATGTCTGGCAAATCGGTCGACATGACGAGCTTGGGACACCCAGCCCGGACTAGATGATTTTTTTAGTCAGGCTGACGACTGGGGAAGGCGAGATCAAAAAGCGGTAATGTCCTCACTGTCTGGCCCTCACATGCAAAAGCCATCAGCACCGCCAAGACCTTCCCCCCGCAATCCCCTGCCTGTCTCCTGGCTGCGTGGAACTTTCCAGAATTGATGTTCTGATAAGGTCAACGTCAGGGGAACATGTGTTTATACAGTTTGGCTTCATGGTTTCACGAAAGCACACACGTACTGGATGTCAGCTGGACCAGAGTGAACGCTAAATCTTTGCGTTAGCGACGTAAGAGAGAAGATCTCTCAAAGGAATCGTGTTTGTAATGGAACAAAGCTGAGAAACTGTTCAGGTTTCATTACCACTGAAGATAACGTTTTCCAAAGGAGGATAAACGTGTTTTCATTCCAGAGTTGTTATCGTTTGAATTCGTTTCCTCCCACTACCCAAACTCTGTTGCGTCACACTGTCGTCTTGGTCTATTTGTCTGTCTGCCTGCCGGCTAGCTTGCCTGCCTACTTGCCTGCCTGTGTACTTGCCTGCCTGCCTACTTGCCTGCCTGCCTTCTTTTTGTCCTTTCTGTCTGTCTGCCAGCCTGCATGTCTGCCTGTCTTTCTACTTTGCCTGTCTGTCTTTCTACTTTGTCTGTCTTTCTACTTTGTCTGTCTGTCTTTCTGTCTGTCTTTCTACTTTGTCTGTCTGTCTTTCTACTTTGTCTGTCTGTCTTTCTACTTTGTCTGTCTGTCTGTCTGTCTGTCTGTCTGTCTGCCTGCGTGCGTGCGTGCCTGCCTGCGTGCGTGCCTGCCTGCCTAAATGCCTGCCTGCCTGCCGGCCGGCCGGCCGGCCATCCGGCCGTCTGTCTGTCTGTCTGTCTGTCTGTCTGTCAGTCTGTCTGTCGGTCGGTCTGTCGGTCGGTCTGTCTGTCGGTCTGTCTGTCTGTCTGTCGGTCGGTCTGTCGGTCGGTTGGTCGGTTGGCCTTCCTGTCTCTGCCCCCCCCCCTCCCCCCTCCCCCCCCCCTCTCTCGCTCTCTCTTTCTTTCTCTTTCTCTCTCTTCCAACACCGAGGCACTCCCGTTACTTTTTTGCACATGTACCCATTCACACAGAGCAATAATGGCTCAACATCCGTGCCGCAGGCTTCGCTTCATCGAAGTCCTTCCCTTGGAATGTGAGACATTTCAAACTGGTCGCTCCTCTGTCGCCCTTCCTTCCTCTCTCTCTCTATCCCCTTCTCCCCGACCCCCACCTTTCTTACAGCCTCTCCCCTTTCTCTGGACTCTCCCCCTCCCTTTCCGCCCCTCCCCCGCTCGTCCACCGACTCCTCCCCTCACCCTAGGACTATTTCTCTACCTGCACCCCTTCTCTCCCCCGACCTCCCTCCCCCCTCCCTTACATTCTCAATCCAAAAGCAGCTCTCACACGCCCACGCATCAACCACTCTTCAACACCCTGGGTGTCTCCGCCTCACAATGGGAAACAAATAGACCACTCTCTACCTCCCCACGGACAATGATGTCCGTGGCAGGGGGGGATGGGGGAGGGGCCGGGGGAGCTTCTTGAACGCTGTTTAGCGTGGGATGGGTGGAGAGGACAGAAAGGTGATAGATGATAGAAAGCAAAGAGGAGAGAGAGAGAACGGAGAAAATCGGATGCCCTGTGGCTATGGATGGGTGGAGGACGAATTTGTCGCTCACCAGAGGGCCGCTTTTCCTGGCACAGCCACGAGGTCTTGTGGAAGTGAGGTTATTGGGGTCAAGTGGAGTTGAGCTGTGCTGTCGGACGTCATGGCAGCATACGCTTTCGTTAATATTTGGTTGTTTGGGTGTCAGTGTGAGTGTGTGCGTGCGTGCGTATGTGTGTGTGTGTGTGCGCGCGCTCGCGCGTGTGTTTGTGTGTATGTTTGTGTGTGTGTGTGTGTGTGTATTTGTGTTTGTGTGTGTGTTTGTGTTTGTGTGTGTGTGACTGTGTGTGTGTGTGTGTGTGTGTGTGTGTGTGTGCATGTGTGTGTGCGTGTTTGTGTGTGTATATATTTGTGTATGTGTACTTGTTGGTGTGTGCGTGCGTGTGTGTGTGTATGTGTGTGTGCGTGTTTGTGTGTGTACATGTTTGTGTATGTGTGCTTGTTTGTGTGTGTGTGTGTGCGCGCGTGAGCGCGCGCGCTCGTGTGTATGTTTCTTTCTGTCGGTTGTGCCTGCCTGGTTGTACTCGTTGTCCTCCTCTCTGTCGATATGTCCATGTGTTTTTCGTGCCATTCTCTCTCTCTCTCTCTCTCTCTCTCTCTCTCTCTCTCTCTCTCTCTCTCTCTCTCTCTCACTCTCACTCTCTCTCTCACTCACTCTCTCTCTCTCTCTCTCTCTCTCTCTCTCTCTCTCTCTCTCTCTCTCTGATGCTTTGAAACCTGCGCATCAGAAGGGAAAAAAAAACAAGCTCGTTCAACATAAGAACTTTCGTTTGCAAGCATCGCACTCTATCACACGAGTCACTCTTTTGCATGCCATAGCTTGTAAAGATTTCGTAGTAAACCTCACTTACACATGAGATACTTTCCACATTAGGAAAGACGCCTATGTCTATACATTGGGAAGTATGCGGATGATGGATATCGCTGTACACCTACTGACTCCTGTGCTAATCACATGGCAGGAACCACAGTGCATCGGGAGGAGAGAGCGATACCCTGCTTTGGTGCAAAACATCCGGGATAAAAAGTACCAGCAATTCCTCCAGAGTTGGTGATAGTGTCATGAGGAGATTATAAAACTTTATTGACTGTATTATGTGGGTCATTATCATCATCTACTGGCCGCCTTTTACCAGAGAGCTTTTCTTGATATGAACGAATGCTTTAACCAATATTTTCACACCAGGAGATACTAAAAATAAAAAGGGGAGGGGAGGAGGAAGAGGGGGGTGAGTGGGATGGGTAGGTAGATGAAAGAGTGTGGTATCTCCATTAATTTTTTTCTTCAGTGCAGAGTTCATCCTTCCCCATGAGCGGACTTCAGTACGGAAAGCTCAGCGCGTCTCCCTACCACATTGGCGAAGGGACAAATGACCTGGAAAATTTTTGCTGATTAATCTCAACTTGCTCGGATTCCAACCAACACCAGTGGTTATTATATTCACCGGCATTTTGTCGCTTACATGGCTGAGAAGCCATTGAGTGTCACCCACTCATGCATGCATCCATTCATCTATCCATCCAATAATTCTTCCATGTCTCTATCCGACCATCCCTACTCTACCCATCATTCTTCAATTCATCCACCCATCCATTCATCAATCCAGTCATTTCACCCTGAATGCATGCATGCATACACCCATCCATGCTTCCTTCCATCCATCCGTCCATCCGTCCGTCCGTCCGTCCATCAATCCATCCATCTATCCATCCATCTATCCATCCATTCACCCATCCATCCATCCATCCATCCATCCATCCATCCATCCGTCCATCCATCCGTTCATCCATCCACCCATCCATTCATCCATCCATCCATCCACCCACCCATCCATCCATCCATCCATCCATCCATCCATCCATCCATCCGTCCATCCATTCATTCGTCCATCCATCCATCCATATCCATGCTTCCCTCCTTCCATCAATCCATCTATCCATGCTTCCATAAATTTATTCATCCATCATCCTTCCACGGTTCCTTCCTTCCATGAATCAATGCTTCCTTCCTTCTATCCATCCATCCGTCCATGCATTTGTGCATCCTTTCTTCCTTCTCCATCTCTATCCCAGGCTTGTCGTCTCTCTCTGAGGACCATGCCAAGCAAAAACTAAATCTTCAAAGATTGTAACAGTGCAATGACACAATAGAGATATTAGGCAATCATAGTAGCGTCCTCCACGAACTGAAATCCACTTCGCAGTGGCGAAATTCGTATCTAAATCAGGGTGCGCGCGCATCACAAGAAAGTGACGAACTTCGTATCTCTTATGTCGAATAGAACAGCAGACGAAGAGTTGACACGATCACGATGAAGGGAATCGAAATTGGGTCACAAAATAGCCGTCTGACGATTAAATAACCATACATTTAGCACCAGACTTTCCATTTACTCATGAAATAAGGCAAGCATCGCATAACTTGATGTTTTGATTAACTAGTAAGGAAAATCGAGCAATTTATTTTAAACGTGAAGCGTGACATCTTTTGGGTCGCTAGTCTTTTGTAGGCCAACCAGTTGGTCGCTAAAACTACGCCTGAAATGTTTACTGTTTG
>JAWQFJ010004375.1:37500-47500 GCA_034096865.1 Theodoxus fluviatilis | reverse complement strand
GATGCAAGCAAGCAAGAAAACAAACAAGTAAGCAAGCAAGCAAACAAGCAAGTAAACAAGCAAGCATGCAAGTAAACAAGCAAACAAGCAAGCAAGTAAGCAAGCGAGGATGCAAGCAAGCAAACAAACAAGTAAGCAAGCAAGCAAACAAGCAAGTAAACAAGCAAGGATGCAAGTAAACAAGCAAACAAGCAAGCAAGTAAGCGAGCGAGGATGCAAGCAAGCAAACAAACAAGCAAGCAAACAAACAATCAAGCAAGCAAGGATACAAGCAAGTAAGCAAGCAAGGATGCAAGCAAGCAAGCAAAACAAACAAGCAAGCAAGGATGCAAGCAAGCAAGCCAGCAAACAAACAAGCAAGGATGCAAGCAAACAAGCAAGTAAACAAGCAAGGATGCAAGTAAACAAGCAAACAAGCAAGCAAGTAAGCGAGCGAGGATGCAAGCAAGCAAACAAACAAGCAAGTAAACAAACAAGCAAGCAAGGATACAAGCAAGTAAGCAAGCAAGGATGCAAGCAAGCAAGCCAGCAAACAAACAAGCAAGGATGCAAGCAAACAAACAAAGCAAGTAAGCAAGCAAGGATGCAAGTAAGCAAGAAATCAAGCAAGCAAGGAAGCAAGCAAGCAAGTAAGCAAGCAAGGATGCAAACAAGCAAGCAAGCAAACATTCAAGCAAGTGGGCAAGCAAGGATGCAAACAAGCCAGCAAACAAACAAGCATGCAAGCAAGTAAGCAAGCAAGGATGCAAACAAGCAAGCAAACAAACAAGCAAGGATGCAAGCAAGTAAGCAAACAAACAAGCAAACAAGTATGCAAGCAAGCAAACAAGCCATTAAGCAAGCATGGATGCAAGCAAACAAGCAAGTAATCAAGCAACGATGCAAGCAAGCAAACAAGCAAGTATGCAAGCAAAGATGCAAGCAAACAAGCAAGCAAGCAAGCAAGGGTGCAAGCAAGTAAGCAACCAAGGATGCAAACAAGGAAGCAAACAAGCAAGTAAGCAAGCACGGATGCAAGCAAGTAGACAAGAAGGATGCAAGCAAGAAAGCAAACAAACAGAGCAATCATGCAAGCAAGCAAGCAAATAAACTATGAAGCAAAGAAGCAAGCAGCAACGATGCAAGCAAGCAAGCATGCAAGCAAATAAACAAGGAAGCAAGCAAGTTCGCAAGTAAACAAGCAAGGATGCAAGCAAGCAAGCAAACAAACAAGGAAGCAAAGAAGCAAGCAAACAAGCAAGGATGCAAGCAAGCAAGCAAACAAACAAGGAAGCAAAAAAGCAAGCAAACAAGCAAGGATGCAAGCAAGAAAGCAAACAAACAGAGCAATCATGCAAGCAAGCAAGCAAGCAAATAAACTATGAAGCAAAGAAGCAAGCAGCAACGATGCAAGCAAGCAAGCATGCAAGCAAACAAACAAGGAAGCAAGCAAGTTCGCAAGTAAAAAAGCAAGGATGCAAGCAAGCAAGCAAACAAACAAGGAAGCAAAGAAGCAAGCAGCAACGAAGCAAGCAAGGATGCAAGCAAGTAAGAGCAGGACGGCATTTGACAGTCAGGTTCGGTGCAGGGACAAAGGCCATCAAGAAACGCTAATGTACGAAGAGACCCGACACAAACAGTCCGAGACGCAGGGCACTGCCACCCTAATGACCACTGGTCCACATGGTGTTGGTGGGCATGACATCGCTCACTTGATGAATTAATAATTAATCTCTTTGTCTGGCGTCCAGACTCCCATAGTTCACTCTAGCTATTCCAACAATCACGTGTACACATACACACAAGCACGCAAGCTTGCACGCACGCACACATACACTGACACGCATGCACACATGCACGCGCTCATAGACGCACTCATTCACATATCGACACACTAAAAAAACCCGCAAGCAAGCGTGTACGCTAACGCGCACATTTAAATACGACCGCGATTATGCGCACACTTATTGGAAATCATTAACAATTCACCTTCATCTCCACTTTGATCTACGTATTTGACAGTTCGCCGGTTGTGGAGTCCCATCAGGACATCCTGGCCATTGTAGAGCAGAGCAGAGCAAATCCCGCGCAGCGCTTAGATCTATGAAGGTATAGGGGCACACGGTCCACAGTCCATACAGTGTCTAAGGATGGCTGGACACAAGCCTCCGTCGTGTCCTTTCTGTCCGTGTTGACCAGGTCTGCTTCAACATGGCCGCCGTTGACTCGAGTTGCACTGTGCAAACGGCTTTGCTCACAGAGCACCAGACAGGGCCCCCTGATTCCCGATCCCTCGCCCCTTTGAGGCTGGGTGCAAATACTCGCCAGACAGTTCCTCCTCACTTCCGTTCTGCTGACTACAGAGCAGTCGCTGGGGGAGTCAATGAGAGAGGCGGCGGAGTCGACCACTGCAGTCGCGACGCCTTCAGCGCACGTAAGGCCCCGTGGTTGATGTATGAGGAAGACGGCCCATTGCCTTTCATGTTGTTAGCACTGGCAGCACGTCAGGGATGAGAGCAGCAGACACAGTCACTGAGTCCGTGGCAAGCGTGGCAAGCAACGTTGGAGAAGGACGCAGTGATGAATCTATGCGATGCTGACTGTTTTTTTTATAGCAGTGACGACACTTTGATTGCATCTATGAACACGATATTGAACACCAAATTATAAAAACCGGAGTCTAATGTTTGCTTAGGCTTGAACCCATCAGCATTTCAATTCTCCTAGGCGATAAGGCTGGCATGTGGAAGAGAGAGAGAGAGAGAGAGAGAGAGAGAGAGAGAGAGAGAGAGAGACAGAGAAAGACAGAGAGAGACAGAGAAAGAGAGACAGACCGACAGAGATAGAGGGAGATAGACAGAGACAGACAGAGACAAACAGAGAGTGACAGTCAGAGAGAAAGAGACAGAGACAGGTCTCTACTTGTCCTTGTGAGCATGGGAATTGCCGAATAATGAGTGTGGCAGTTCAAAGGCACAGCTTACAATTTAGTTGACACTTGTGAATCCCGACAAGTCACAGATTGCATGCGAAGGGCTTCGCCAACTGCTGAACAGATGGAAGCATTCGGAGCCAGAGTAACTGCTGTTTACCTTTCGAAATGGACTGGACCTGATTACTTGAAGCACGGTGATGAAGTCAAAAGTATCTGTAGCAGTTTATCGGGCGTTGAAGACCAAGCCACTGGACGTTGTCATTCATTGGACTACAGTCTGCGTAGGCGGCTAACACTAGACTTCTCGTACATGTAAGACTGTGTCGGCAAGTCTAACGTTTGCCACTCCAACGCCTGCCACACTGCCACAGTGACTTCCGACTTCACCAGCGTGCTTCAAGCAATAAGTTCCAGTCCACCACAAAGGTGTACAAGAGTTTCTCTGGCTTCCAAGGAACTTGAATGCTTTCATCGGGTCCAATGTTGAGGAAACCTTTCGCATGCAACCTATGACTTGTCGGGATTCGTTTGGGTCAACTAAATAAGTTCTACGCCGAACCATCGACCTGCTGTACTAATCATTCATCAAAGTGCCGTCTGCAGAGCCAATTTGCTGTTTAACTCGGTGTGTGCAGCAGTCACTTCGTGCAGCTCCGCCCTCCTGTACCTGCAGTCCGATCGAGTTCGAAGGTCACTGAGTTGGCATTTTGTAAGCAGCAAACCCACATGCACACGGTACTCGTCTCAGTGAAGGTAGCATTCCGTTTCAACAGCCTGCTGCTGGGAACGAAAAGTCCACAAACACGAATGGTGGAGATTGTGTAATCAGGGGTGAGTCCGTGCACTCGAGAACTCTGATTGGCTATGTAGGTCACGAGACCTCTCATTAAACGTCGACTTCGGCGTCCAGGTGGCGTGGCACCTGTCTGGACGTAGAGAGCGCTCTCTGTTGCAGTCAAGCGTCAACCTTTGCCCTACTGAACTCTCATCCCATTGAATCCTCCACAGCCACACCCCTTTCTCGCGGGAACTCGCGTGGTGTCACATGCAGGCAGAAAAATGGCTTCCATGTGCGAACGCATACTGACTCGTTGCGTTGTATTCCGGACAGCATATGTGTCTCATTTTTGCCAGACAGTGAGAAGATTTCTCAGACTGTGATAGACAGGGGTTTGAATAAATACTACTCATGTTATTTAGACGAAATTAAGATCTACGAGCAAGAGGATTCAACGGTGGAGGTGACAGCTCGGTGCTTCAGATCAATGCGAAAAAATGAAGCTCCACATAGACTTTCTTTCCATCTTGACGCTGCTAAGCAGAAGATCACCCATTCTCATTGCTCATGCAAGGCTGGGTAAGTGTTGTTTAAAAAAAAAATATCTGTTACGTGTTTGATGGAGTAACCTAAGCTCTGTGTGACTGTCTGCTTGTCTGTCTGTGTATCTGTCTAGTTGTCTGTCTGCCTGTGTGACTGTCTCCTTTTCTGTGTATCTGTCTTGTTGTCTGTCTGCCTGTGTGACTATATCCTTGTCTGTGTAGCTGTCTAGTTGTCTGTGTATCTGTCTAGTTGTCTGTCTGCCTGTGTGCGTGTCTGGTCGCTCGACCCCCATCCCCGCCGCCTGTGTGTGTGTGTGAGTTGTGCCTCTGTGTGAGTGTGTGTGTGTGTGTGTGTGTGTGTGTGAGAGAGAGAGAGAGAGAGAGAGAGAGAGAGAGAGAGAGAAAGAGAGAGAGAGAGAGAGTTGTGCCTCTGTGTGTGGGGGGGGGCGGGGGGGGGTGTGAGTTGTGCCAAAAAGCTTGCGCAACTTGGTTTCTTTGTGTGGGGTAGGGGTGGAGGGGTTAGGCTAGAACACAGAGATAAAATAACTTCAGTTTACTATTTCCGTCGTTTTCATACTTTTTACAGACTGCAGGTTTCTTAGTGGAAGTAGAATAAGTTCTCTCAGCACGCCTTGATCCTTGCCATGGCATCGGCTCTTCTGCTTTTTGCAGAGGGAAATTGATGCATTTTGCCTCCTACTATTTTATCGGGATATCGTCGGTCACCAGAGCATGTGCCCCACTGGCAGTGAAGAACCATTTTGTTGTGGTTGTGCGATAGGCTAGAACCGAAGCGAAAACGCGTGATGGAGTCAAAGAGATGCTGGTTTCAGACAGTGCCGTGTTTGGGACACCAGTGTGAGGCACTGAAGTCTGCGCTAAACATAGACTAGTTTCCGCGCCAGCGATTGGCTAAGCCCAGCGACCGCGTGGGCCGTGTGGAGGATTCAATTCCGCCCCATCTCTCTTTCCTCCCTTTGAGTTTCCTACTCGCCCTCCCCTCCCAACTCCCCCACGCTCTCCCTGCCACCGACCCCCACCCCTTCCAGTCCTACCAACTGACAAAACCCCACGAACGCAGGCACCACGTTTTGTTTGACATCTCTGCCTCAGTTTCAAACCGTGAAGGTCAAGTTTCGGTGCAGATTTGCTAGTGAAAGTTTGCCCACCAGTTTGCATAGATTTTTAAAATACACAAATCTCGCCAGGGATGATGCTTTTTGACGAGTTGTAAACAAGAATAATGAACGTTTCTATTAACGGACCAGGTACACAAGCATCCATATTCAATTAGTTCAAACTCTCTCTTTACGACTAAGGAGCTTATTCCTGCTGTCGTCACTCACGTTAAATGCTTTAAGAGGTATTTCATAAAACGAAATAACTACACAAGCAAAGTAACCTGTCCATAAACGCTTGTTCTATGGACACAACGTAGTGTTCACGCTCATTTGATGAGCGCTTAAAATAGCTGTGGTAAACTGATGCAAGATTTAAAATGACATTACGTACGGTGCTATTTGAGAAGTGGTTTCATTTGTGCACTACCGCCCAGCATTATCCAATATAAAGCACAAACTACACTCATTCTATAGCTTTAATACAGAGCATTCGATCAATTCCACTGTGTATCAGATTCTATCGGCAAATCACATTTTCAAAAATCACGAACCCTTTCAACACGCTGCCTGAAGAAGTACAATTCACAACAATTCCAAAACAAAAGTCTCATATGCAAACTATCAACAATTTATTTAATTATCAAAGCAATCAGTCAAATGACCAAATCTTCTTGTACAAAAAGAAAAGAGGCCCTAACTTCCCATTATGCAGTGGTAAACTTATCATTCACAAAGAAGAAAACTATTGGGAGCATTTGAGAGTGAGGGAACGAGAGAGAGAGAGAGAGAGAGAGAGAGAGAGAGAGAGAGAGAGAGAGAGAGAGAGAGAAGAGAGAGAGAGGGGGACACAGAGAGAGACAGAGACACAGAGAGAGACAGAGACGCACAGAGAGAGAGAGAGAAAGAGAGAGAGAGAGAGAGAGAGAAGAGAGAGAGAGAAAAAGAGAGAGAAAGAGAAAGAGAAAGAGAGAGAGACAGAGAGAGAGAGGGAGAGAGAGAGAGAGAGAGAGAGAGAGAGAGAGAGAGAGAGAGAGAGAGGGGGGGGGCGGGACACGTTAGCACAAGAAGACATAGCACACAAGCTGGAGAGATGAGCAGAGCAAGAACAAAGCACGGCAAGGCAGAAGGAGAACAAGTATACAAACATCCTACCTTGCCGATCTCTGTGCAGTAAGAGGAAACCAAGGGACGCTGTTCATTAATCCGTTCGTCACGCCAGAATGAACGGTGCATCCAGTTCCTGCAAGGAAGGGAGCAATAGAGGATGGGGGACACCTTACAGAACAGGAGTCAGTGCCAATCACAAGACAGCGGTCCCGGTTTTCATTTTAACAAACTCAAAAATATTTTTCTAGGAGAAAATTACGTCATTTCGAAACATTCTGCACATGTGTTATGATGACGACATGAAGATAATAATAACGACGACAAAACGATGATATGATGATGACAGCGACGATGACGATGTCGAAGACGACGACTCGGAATGCCACTTAAAATTAAAAACACACGAAAACGACGGCATGTACGAAGACATAAAATATACATCAAAATCACGCATGAAGTAGTTATGCAAATGTGACTCACTCACGTGGATGAAAAAGAAAGTATATCAACAGAGGGAACCAATAGTTTACCACGTCTCATCTCACAAAACATTCAATCAAGCGGAAAGAACAAATGAAGATATTTAAAATATATTATCAACATTGATAGAGAAGTTTGCTGTGGCCACAACAGGAGGACATTACCTAGTGAAGCAGTGGCTTGAACTTTGCACGTGTCAGTCAGTCAATGGGAATAGCATTACACTAAATCTGCGTCTTTCATGTACATACTTGGGAGAAAGCTCAAACGACACGAACATGAAAGCATTACACTGTGCCCTGAAGCTACAGTGGGTGGGCAATGCGTCCATCATTGTCTGTGACAACGTGTGGTTCCTGTATAGCGTAACGTATGTTGGCTGTGATAGACTCGTATCTCCTTGTCTTTACGTGATTACGACGACTACATCATGGGTGACTTTTAGTGGAAAATATAACTTTGAAAAAGGCTGATTAAAACAAAATTACACTCTAATGAAGACAAGTGCATGTATGCGCGCACATGAGAGCGCAAGTGTGTGTGTATGTGTGTGTGTATGTGCGTGTGTGTGTGTATATGTGTGTGTGTGTATGTGTGTGTGTGTGTGTATGTGGGTGTGTGTGTGTGTGTGCGCGCGCGCGAGAGCGCTTGTTGTTTTTTACAGTTCGAGGCTTGCATTATGTTTCAGTTCATGTATCTGCTGGCTCTATAGGGAGGATGGTTAGGCCTGTTTGTTGATGCCGGTGGTGGTTATTCATTGCACATTCCACGACCAGTGTAGTTCCTCAATAGGCAAACAGCGGTCTGTCAGGGACAGTAACTGCGTGGCAGTTCGAAGACAATCAAGGCCGCATCTACAGGAAGATGGCACACAACAGCAGCCCACAAAAGGCAAACTCAAAGAAACAGTCTTTGTAGGAATTCTGTCACTTGGGACTGCCTATGGTCAAATCACTAGAACAGGTCCCGAAAACGAAATGTCCAAATATTCAGCTAAACAACAAAGTGTCCACTAGCTAATGCCGTGTATCAAATGCCTCCTCTGCATGGCAGGTAAACACGTGCCAAAAAAATTCCAATGCGGCGACAAAAACCTTGAGAAAAAGGGACATGGAGGCAATTTCCAGATAGCTTCGGTCCCGACCCTTCGAAAAGGTCACTTCGGGTCAAGGGTGAACTACTTCTATTGAAGCGTTGATTGTGAATTTCGCGCTACTGAAGCAGAAAGGTGTCATGGACACACGCTCAACAATTTATATGCCCCAATCTGGTGTCATTGATGTTTTCCGCGGGGCGCCTCGACACAGAACCAACGTAGCAATGGCGGCATTAATCCTTTCCTCACTTCCCGTCCCGAACACTTCTCCCTGATTGAGAAAGGACCGGCGGGAAATGAAAAAACGCAGCTGCCACCTCCGCAGGAGAGTGACAAAAGCTGGCATTGATCAAAATTCTCCATTCATCCCTGGGGAAGCGATTGCCTTGAAGAGATGGGGAAAACATACCACGAGGTCTCTCGCAGTTTCTCTCTGTAGCAACACTAACAAAACGAGAGCGCAGCACGTGTGACTACAAACACCAGCGAGAGGCGCGTTGCTCGGAGTGGGCGCTCCCTCAGGACCCGCAGACACCGCGTTACACAAACTCTGCGTGCCAGGGAGTGCTGCCTGAGGCTGAGGTTACGGCACTGATGTGCTGTGGTTGCGTAAAACGGCCATTGGCAGCGTTGAGGGTGTGAAGCTTACAGTGGACTCGACAGCAGAAGCAATGGGTACGTCTGTAACTCTACCCCAAACGACATGTTTTCACTCGCGTCCTCGTGTGACTGTTCGAAATAGGTCAAACGCAGTCCGTTGTTGGTGACACCGCTCTATGCCGAAGGGTGTACAAAGTATTGATATTAGTCACGTGAGTAGGCAGCCGTCAACGCCGTGGTACCATGTCACTGCGGAGATAGTTGTCTTATCCAGAGCAATGTCTGCTGTGCATGTACATGAAGAGGCCGACGTGGAATTGCCAGTCCATAGTGTGCTGACGATATACGAATGAGGTGTCAGCAGCGGGCTTGTCTACTTACGCCATTTTGTTTTATTTCCAGTCTTCAGCAAGCTCAATGACGATTGCCCACACGAGTGCCAGTAGCAGAGCTCAATACATTGCCCACACGTGTGCCAGTAGCAGAGCTCAATACATTGCCCACACGGGTGCCAGTAGCAGAGCTCCATACATTGCCCACACGGGTGCCAGTAGCAGAGCTCAATACATTGCCCACACGGGTGCCAGTAGCAGAGCTCCATACATTGCCCACACGGGTGCCAGTAGCAGAGCTCAATACATTGCCCACACGGGTGCCAGTAGCAGAGCTCAATACATTGTCCACACGGGTGCCAGCAGCAGAGCTCAATACATTGTCCACACGGGTGCCAGTAGCAGAGCTCAATACATTGTCCACACGGGTGCCAGCAGCAGAGCTCCATACATTGCCCACACGGGTGCCAGTAGCAGAGCTCAATACATTGCCCACACGGGTGCCAGTAGCAGAGCTCAATACATTGCCCACACGGGTGCCAGTAGCAGAGCTCAATACATTGCCCACACGGGTGCCAGTAGCAGAGCTCCATACATTGCCCACACGGGTGCCAGTAGCAGAGCTCCATACATTGCCCACACGGGTGCCAGTAGCAGAGCTCCATACATTGCCCACACGGGTGCCAGTAGCAGAGCTCAATACATTGCCCACACGGGTGAAAGTAGCAGAGCTCCATACATTGCCCACACGGGTGCCAGTAGCAGAGCTCCATACATTGCCCACACGAGTGCCAGTAGCAGAGCTCCATACATTGCCCACACGGGTGCCAGTAGCAGAGCTCCATACATTGCCCACACGGGTGCCAGTAGCAGAGCTCCATACATTGCCCACACGGGTGCCAGTAGCAGAGCTGAATACATTGCCCACACGGGTGCCAGTAGCAGAGCTCCATACATTGCCCACACGGGTGCCAGTAGCAGAGCTCAATACATTGCCCACACGAGTGCCAGTAGCAGAGCTCCATACATT
>JAWQFJ010004375.1:0-35000 GCA_034096865.1 Theodoxus fluviatilis | reverse complement strand
AGTTATTCAAAGTTCGTACAGTTCTATATATACTTTGCAAAATATATTGTTGGTTCATTAGTCACGTTAATTTAGTGCATATCTATGTTCAGCTGAGGAAAAAAAAGATTTGAGAAATCTCGAGTGGTCTAATATACATGTATGTTTCCACAGCTGTCTCGAGTGGTCTAATATACATGTATGTTTCCACAGCTGTACTTTGCAAAAAAAAAGTCTGTTATAAAATTCCATCTATGAGTCCTTTTAATTCGTTGCATTTTTGTGTACTTGGTAAAATAGATTGTTGTGTAATTCCATCTACCAGTCATTTCAAGTCAGTACATTTCAATGTACTTTGAAAAATCGACTGTCCTCAAAATCCATCATAGCATCAGCGCCATTGCGGGCTCCCTTTGACAGAGATCAACATCTGGGGATTTCCCGTTCTTCTGCGAGTAAAGGTATTGACGACATAAGCCTTTTGTTCTTCCTAGAGTCTTCCTCTCACGCTTTGCCAACAGCCTTTGGGACGGTGGACGTCTGCAACGCCTCCACTGATGGGGCGGTCGTCAGGTGGACTTGAAAGACGCCAGCGCGCCACCCAGGCATGCTGTGGCCGCAGGTGTTGTGGGTGACCCGGTAGAAGAGAGACGTGTGTCCTTTGATGACATCTGGTATGCGTCTCTATCAGTGAATCCAACAAGCTGTCGCTGACTAGAGCACTTCAGAGCGGGGAGAAAAACTTCTGTTCTAGTCAAGACATGTTTCGACTCCATTGTCAGATGTATTTTAAAAATTCAGTCATTTTATTAAAAATGGGAAAGAGAACCATTCGTAATGAGAAGATCCTCGCTGAAAAACATTTTACACATTCCTATTTTTCTCTATCGTTACAGAATAAATCAATGCTATCTTACTACAAACTAAACAATCGAGAAATGTAGTTGATAATTCAAATACGAATACAAGAGTGCTCCCAAATTATGCAAGCTATAAAATGAGATGGATGTGAAACATGTTTATCTCTTCACATTCGTCATCTTTTGCTGAAACCAAGCACTCATATTGTCATGTCACACACCAATACAGCGAGACGTTCTATTTTATCATATGATGCACCCAACTTTACGTTTTTACTTCGTTCAAGAAACGCCCATTGCAAAAGTCAAAGGTCAAGAGCATCAGCGCTGTTCGTTTGGTCCAAATCAAAGCTCCATTTGGCGTCGGGCCTGGCTTCCTGACTGCCTATTGAGACGCGCATTACAGCATTTCAACCCAAGCTGGTGCAAGCAAACAGGATGAGTGGTACACATATCCCTCGTTCTAAAGTTTATCAGCCACGGCTTTGAGCGCAAAGGTCCCCAACAAAACGTCCTCCTTTCTCTCCCCTCAACACAGGAAGTGACTGGAGGCTAGTGCAAACAAATCGAGCATTCACAATGGCCTCCCTGAAACTGGATAGTGGCAGTTGGGCATACAAGCTCTCCACTTAGCGGTAGGAGGGAAGGCAAGGGGTAGGGGTGGGGTGGGTGGGGGGTTGGGAGTTCACGAGGGAGGGCACTGGGAGAGGGGGGTTGTTGTATGTCGGGGGATGACTAGGGGGTTGATGGGTGGAGCAAGGAAGGTATGGGATTTGCGGCAGTTGAGGAACTGGTGTCCGGGGGGACGAAGATAGGGGTAGGGAGGTGTGACTGAAGATGCTAAGATGTGGAGGCAAGGTGTGGAGAGCTGGGGTGGTCGGAGAGAGTGGGGGATAGAAGAACTTAGGGGTCTGATTGCCGAGGCAGCTAGGGCTATGGAGGGCGTTTGAAGGGGTACTGGGAGGCAAGTAGTGAGGTGGGACAGACAGGCCAAGTCCATATAGTGGATGGGCGTGGCTGGGGGAGCATGGTACGAAAATGACTCGGGAAATGGCCTGTCCAGGGGTAGAGGTCGGGGACATCACCTGTCTGGGCTTGAAGTCCTGACAACAAAATAAGCCATTAGACAGTGCTGGGAAACTAGGAGATGGAGAGCTGGAGTAGAAAAAAAAAGAAAAACTAGTAGGATATGTCATCACCCAGCTGTGGGATTCTCACAAAAAGCATCAAATCCCCACTTCAGAACGATATATTCGGGGATCGGAGGCTAGTGAGAAAGCCACACCCAACGTGTTTGAAACCCTCGCACAAATCATGATCACGCACACGGCGGTGTTATTGTGAGGAATACAGGAGGAGGAGAAGGGAGACAGTGGAAGCGAGGCAAGGGTGGAGGGTGTCACGCTAAGGTCCTAGTCCATAAATAAAGCGAGATCACGCCGAGGATAAACTGCACGTTTTGATTAGAAAACAAATCCAAAAGAACTGGTATGCATCGCATCTGCATTGCCCTTCTTTCACAACCCTTCTCGTACGACTATTGCAGACACATCCACGCGGGTTCCTAGTTCGCGTATGAACGAGATCTGTGCTAAATTACTCTAAAAATTCTTAGGCAACAAAACAACAAGGAAAAGGGCATACAAATGTTTACTTTACTTACATCGTTTCCTTTGCCTTCGTTTCTTCTTAGAGACACACACATTCGCGAGGGTAAATGAAAGGCGCGGAGATGATAGATCGGATAGACGTTACTACACGCTCCTCTGGGAGTTGAGGTGGCGTTGGAGTGAGAAACTGAGTAGCCCGTTGACCAGGGCTAAAAGTGTGCTGTTTGAGAACCCATTAATGGGTAGAAAGTCGCAATATAAAAAAGAGCACCTTTACCTTTATTGCCTAGGCGCATTTCTGAACCCATGACTGAAATAGGGTCCTTTAATCTGACTCCAGTTTGTGGTCTTTTGAGGTATTTGGACAGATAGAATGAGATAAAGAAGACACATTCCGTTGGAAGGGCAAAGGAGAAGAGAAATAAAAGCAGCAAGGAAAGAAACCAAGCCGAGGGAACCGTTTGAGTGTAATGCATTTTATCGATGGAAAACGATTGAATGGGCGCGAACATCAATGGGTAATTGCCGAAACTGTTTTGAAAGTTTGGAGGATGGAAGGCGTGGAAATGGCGGTCGTACACAGGGACTGTGGTCCAGTAGACATCCAGGAATGACAGTCTTTCTTCAGAAATGAGATTGCCTTGGTTGCATGGTTTCAGAACGAATCATGGTAAGTTAGATCAAGAGCAAAATTTTACACACAACTCCCACACGGGGAGTGGGGGTGGGGGTGGGGGTGGAGGGGAGGAAATGAGCATAAATGGGAGAGCAAAACGCTCTAAGTGTATGAGACACACAGCTCTTCAGAGCGAGGTATCTGAAGTGCGTACACACTCCAATGCTCCAGGAGAGAGCTGGATGGACAGACAAGTCGCCTGCCTTAGACAGACCAGTGACACATAGGCCTACTGCCGTGAGACATGTATCAGTGAAGAAAGGAGCTGTGGGGAAAAAGGCATTTCAACAGCTAGGTGTAAATCCATCCGAAGTAGAAATGGCAGGGCTAGGACTGCAAGGGGATAGCTGGGTGAATCACGAATAAAGCCCTCCAGAGCACATGATGAGAGAGCAGGGATGGGCTGGTGAAATCGCGGGTAGTTACGTTCGCCTCTCTTTCAGGACTGACACGATCCTCAAAGGGAAAGATCACACGAACGTTTCAAGAGCAAAAACCGTCGTCTGTTGAGTCTACGTCACGTGGTCTACATAGCAACGTTTGGTCAAAGGCGCAAGAATGTCCAACTTCAATGAACTCGAGGCCATGGGGAATTTTCAAACATAAGCTTGAATTGTTGCTCCAAGTTCGTTGTAAATTCATCTACGTTGCCGTGCTTTCCTATGTTCCTGCGTGTGTTTTAACTTGGAGTGTTACTGTTCAAATGGACGGAACTCTTTAGATATACACATATGCGAGCAATTCATGTATATGCAAAGTACAGTCTTCTTCTTGTCGATCGCTAGATAATTGCGCCAGTCGCCCGCACAAATGCAGCTGTTCTCCGCAGCTCCTCCAGGTTGCCATAGAGTTTGCTCCTCACTGGTGTTGGGTCTGGCCACGTGGCTCTTCTGAGGGCATCATGGTGGGGGCAGTCTTGGAGAAGGTGTTCACCGGTCATTGAGGCAGTGTCGCAAGAACATCTGTCTGTCTGACCGACTTTGAACGTGGAACATATGTGCCGGCAATTTGTTGTGTCCTGTTCAGAGTCTGAACAGAATGACTTGGTCAGCTCTGTTCAGAAAGTGGTAGCTGTCATTTTGGTTGTAGTTCGGATGTTGCTGGCGCCGCTTTTTCTGAGACAGAGCCTTGATGATGGTCTTCTCTTCTGCATAAAAGACCTGTCTGTCTTCCTGGTCCAGCTGACCACCTTCCCTGGCCAGTCTGTCAGCCGTCTCATTTCCATGCACTCCACAGTGTGCAGGAATCCTTTGGAGTGTCAGTGTCACATGTGCGGCCAGCTCAGACAGAGTGGCTGCAAGTTCATTCAGTTCATTCAGTTCCTTCTTGCGAGGGTCCTGGAGTGCGCTCAGCATAGACAAAGCATCAGTGAAAATGACCACGTGCTGGTGTGTTGCATCTCGGTGATCCAGTAAGTGGGCCGCTGCCGTTCTCAGGGTCTCTGCCTCTGCTCTGAAGTTGGTGGAGTATCTGCCCGTTGCTATGGGGATGTGGGTCTCATACCCGGTGTACCTGATATACACGCCTCCTCCTCCATCCCTCGTTGCTTCTGCGGCAGACCCATCCGTATAGGCGTGTGTCCACTGTTTTTCACGGCTGATTCCTTGACGAGGTGTGGTGGCTTGAGTACCTCCATGACCCGGATTGCCAGGCCAGGGGGAGTGTCAAAACTTCCACGTCTTTTGGTAGCGTTTCGTATACTGGACGGGTCAAAGGGTAGAGGTCAGACAAATATCAGCCAACTCTCCTCGAGTATAAGGGGTATGATAAGGATTACTCAGACAGAAAAACCATGGGCAGACTGGACTCATCAGCCATGGCAGGCAGCCAGTCTAGGAGAGGGACCCCCGATACACGTTCTATGGATGAAGACGGAGATGCAGGACCCCTGTGGTGCCGCCAAATCTCTGCATTACGCAATACGCATCATGAAGTACAGTGAAGAATATCGCTATTAAATGAATTACTTATTTACTCCTTCGTTTATTCATTTACTGATTTAGTTGGTAGGTTGTTTAAATGTTGGTGGATTGGTTGGTTGGTTGCTTGGTTGGCTGGCTGGTTGGTTGGCTGGCTGGTTGGTTGGCTGGCTGGCTGGTTGGTTGCTGGGTAGCTGTTTAGTCCGTTGGTTGATTGGTTGGTTGGCTGTTTGGCTGGTTGGCTGACTGGCTAGTTGGCTGGTTGGCTGACTGTCTGGTTGGCTGGTTGGTTGCTGGGTAGCTGTTTAGACGGTCGGTTGGTTGGTTGGTTAGTTGGTTGTTGACTCATTCATTCATTGATTGATTCATTCCTTCATTCATTGACAAATTCAACCGTTTACCTATTTATCAATGTATTGTTTGTTATTGCATTCTTTCATTTTTGGGGGGTGTATTCTCATGACCGTTCGTTCATTCATTCTGTTGGTCAGTCAATAATTCGTTTCTTCGTATTTCATTCATTCGTTCTTTAACGTCGGCTATGCACAAGTTCATCAATTCCCCTGCTGCCCAATAAGCCATTTCCACAGGAAGTGTAAATTTGAGTCAGCATGTCGGCCGTTTTCCTCCTTGACCGCAGCGCTCCACCCACCCTTCTCTGTCTGGGAGAGAACAAAGGAGAAACACAAACACGCTGTGTGGAAGTTGGACACCAAGGTCAGACTTGGCCACTTGGACCCTTCAACACCACTTCCACTCTACCTGTGTCTGACCAGCCCACCCCCGTCCCATCCCCTCCACCCCCTGCCCCCACCTCTATCTTTTCCTCCACCCCCACTCCATTCTACCCTAACACTCTGGCACCCATATTTCGTCTACTGGCATGGATTAACCACACTTTGTGTAAGCACAGTTTTCACAAATCTACCGGATGGTTGGATGGTTGAAGCAATCACATGATAGACCGCAGTGGCGCTGCCACCTGGAGCCAGACATCTCCAAACTTCCGGTGATTATGAGGCACGCATCCTGGTGGCTGGAGTCCCTCGAGGACCAACTTCCGGTAAAGGAAAACCAGCTATCACAGCAACGGGGCTGGTATTTGTCTGCAAGTTTCCGTTGCATCACAGGCCTCTGTGGACGACTGTTGCAAGACCAGCGTTTCCGATAACCGCAGACATACAACAAAAGCCCTTCTCCAAGGAGCCGTGAGCCTCGAGTGTTCGGGACATGAAAGCCGGAGCAGATTGCATGGGCAGGCCTCAATCCAAAGGCAAACAACTGTTCAGCCAATGAAGCCGAAGTGGAAGTCCTCATAAGGTGCTATACTCAGACTATGCTCTGATTAGCTAGTGCTGTTCGCTTGTCAAGAACCGGACACATTACTATTTATGCTGATTTACTCCAGGTTTTCCATTCAGACGGGTGTAAATACTCAGCAAAATCATACAATATATAAATCGTTCAAGCATTAGCAGCCTGAAATACAAGCTTATGTTTACCTCCCATGTCTCCGTGATACACTCGTTTTTCAGTTAATGTCTTCTATGAGCACCCGAAATGTGTAATGAAAAGAAGGAATGAAGGGGGAAATGTGCGTGAGTAGAAGTCCTTCTTCAACAAACATCTACATTGTTGTACACAGCCAATTGCCTGTTGGCAGTTTCACACAAATGTTTAGGAGTTATCCCCTTAGGACTAATACATTTAGGTCGATTTTACGAATATCCCATTATCATAATAAAGTGATTTCTTTCAATTCAACCCACAGAGAAGCATGCTGAAGTACAAGTATACCCAGGCGAATCATTATAAGGATAGGCCCCGAGAGTTTCTCCATTTATGTTGTGTTTTCGTGAAATACGAACCAGGTAATTAGTTCACAAAACAAGTCCATCATATTGCAAGTTCCGCCCAACAGAAGTAGAGGCGCCGCTCTCCGCCTTCGGCACGAAATCCGATCTCACAAAACAACACGTTCGTCTCATTTAGACTCAAGGCAATAGCAGATCGCATTTGACGGCAAATTAGCCTCTGACAGATTCATTACATAGCACACTGTGATAGACATCGGAAAGCTGAACTTCGCTTTGCCTGCTTGGGTTTACGTGATTTCGGCGAAAGAGACCAGGTGGCGTCAATGTGTTACCTGGAAATAGAGATTGAGTTTCCACAAATAGCGATTGATTTTCCACTCGCTTTCACCACTGTAGCCATATCAAGTAGGCGACATAGAAATTCTAAAGCTAAGTACATTGATATTCCCCCTCACTCTTCTGTAGTTTAATCAAGGGGGGGGGGGGGGGAAGCGTGTAGTTATTGAAATATTAACGGATGTTCAACAATAAGCTATATTGATTGGGAAAAGTAGTTGTGAATTAGCACCGCAGCACCTGTATTCCAGAAAACATCTTAATTCTGATGCGCTTTATTCGTAGTGCACTCATTAATCATCATCATCTTTATTGTTGATTTTTTAATAGGAAATTATTTTGGGGGAATTTCACTCCCGGTCGCCTCTGTTGAGCGCCCAGTGACCGGTTTTACTGTTAGGTAGGAGAGGCAGTGTGGGTGAAGCGACTGCAGGTCAAACGCTTGCACCGCTCGGCCAAGAAGCCCAGGGGCGAGTTTCAATATGCGAAGATCTCGGTAGAGCTACGCAGATCTCGCCGATTGGGCAGTTTCATTCTTTACTTGCTCGCGAGCCAATCGTAGATGAGGGGAGATTGAGCGAGGCAGCTGGGGCGAGTTTCAATATGCGAAGATCTCGGTAGATCTACGCAGATCTCGCCGAATGGGCAGTTTCATTCTTTACTTGCTCGCGAGCCAATCGTAGACGAGCGTAGATTGAGCGAGGCAGCTTGAGAGGTGCCTAGCTAGTGAGATTCAAGATGGCGGACAGCATGAGTATCGTTACAATAGACGTTATTCACGCAGCGGCCATTTTGAAATCGAAAACGAGACTAAGTCCGCAAATTTAATGGCGTCCAGCGTCTATGGCTAAACCGAAGGCTTCATCATCACATAGACACTGCTGTGTTCCTTATTGCGAGAACGATGATCGATATGACGAGAACTCCAGACTGTCCTTTTTCAAATTCCCCACAGACAAGAAGCAGAAGAAACTATGGATCTGGAAGATTCGGCGTGATCCTGGCAAAAAATTCAAGGCAACAAGAGCTTAGATTTAGGTCTTGTAAAAGCAAAAAAAAAGTTAAATCATCTAACCAGAACATTCAAGATCCTCATAAAAACACCATATTTGTCATATCTTTTCATCAACTCAACTACACTTCTTACGAAATAAAGCCATTTCTACAACTTGAGATACGAATAAAAGCGACAAGGCTTCAGATAGTGCCTCACGAGGAGCGCACATGTTTGTGATGTAAAACGTGACCTTCATTACAGTATTACACTACGAGTGATCTTATCCGATACCAGTTGATGTTTTACCCCTCTGCTAAGATTATAATACAACTCATTCGAGTTTTACATGAAACATTTAGTTATCTCGATCGTCTGCTGGCGTAGTGGCTACGGTTCGATCGTGTTCGTCTGCTTGGTTCGTAGTGTTGATCATTATGAATGGTGTTTCTTGAAATAAGGTCAGTAAGCCTATATGTTAATTTATAACGCTAATATAACCATGGGCTGTCTTAATTTATCAAAGCTGTATGTTGATTGCGTCAATAGGTCGTGAAATACATTTTACAAATCCAAGCTTCGCGCACTTCTATTTATAGCTGACGCGCGGACCTCAGCGGCACCAGGATAGATTATAAATACATTGTTGTCCTCGAACCTGCCTGCTGTTGACATCGTGTACAATGCTAGTATTGTCTGATGCTATGAAATACGTTCACCAGTAAAAGGTCCAACACATATATTCCTAAGGTTGTATTATAATCTTAGCAGAGGGGTAAAACATCAACTGGTATCGGATAAGATCACTCGTAGTGTAATACATGTACTGTAATGAAGGTCACGTTTTACATCACAAACATGTGCGCTCCTCGTGAGGCACTATCTGAAGCCTTGTCGCTTTTATTCGTATCTCAAGTTGTAGAAATGACTTTATTTCGTAAGAAGTGTAGTTGAGTTGATGAAAAGATATGACAAATATGGTGTTTTTATGAGGATCTTGAATGTTCTGGTTAGATGATTTAACTTTTTTTTTGCTTTTACAAGACCTAAATCTAAGCTCTTGTTGCCTTGAATTTTTTGCCAGGATCACGCCGAATCTTCCAGATCCATAGTTTCTTCTGCTTCTTGTCTGTGGGGAATTTGAAAAAGGACAGTCTGGAGTTCTCGTCATATCGATCATCGTTCTCGCAATAAGGAACACAGCAGTGTCTATGTGATGATGAAGCCTTCGGTTTTGCCATAGACGCTGGACGCCATTAAATTTGCGGACTTAGTCTCGTTTTCGATTTCAAAATGGCCGCTGCGTGAATAACGTCTATCGGAGTGACTTTTGTGGACGATTCTTCCGTGAACTTTGAGGTGGCAACTTCGGAATGGAGGAATGTGAAGCACTGGGAGTAGAAAATTACTTATTTTATATTTTGAGTTATTGTGCATGTTAAGCTATGGAATGAGAAAAAGATGCAAGATAGACTTCAGAATGTTGTTGGATTATGGTGATGTCGAAGTACACGGATATTTGTGTACGCTGTGACCATGGAGACAAAAGTTCGAAATGAGGCTAGAACGAGGGAATGTTGGGTAGTTTCTTTCTTTGCTAGCTCTTACTGAGAAGCAAGATCTTGCGACCAAGATCGACTACCTATTTTGAAACTCGCCCCAGACACGTGGTACATAGGTAAGACAGGAAGTCAGTAAGCTCACTAGAGATGTTACTAAAATTAGACACCACTAAGAGGCGACTTGTACAAATGGACATTTACATCAAAGGAGGAAAGAGGCGTTTATCACCTCGCCGCTGAGTGAACTCATCATCTATGTGGAAGTCTCAGGAGCAAAAAAGCGTGGACCTTGTCTTTTATGAAACCACCTTCCTTTTAATGAGGGGACCTCGCAGTCTGTCGAGGAGCTTAGAGGAGAGTGCAAATATATTATGTGAGCTGTCTATGAGACAACTCTCTTTCTATAGACAATTACGTCGGTTGAACACAACACAGCTACAGTACGTCAGCCGGCGAGACTTGTGAAAGGATTGCAGTGGTTTTATCGCCGCCTCGATACTGAAATGGAGGCAAGCACTCCACTCAATAAAAATGTCCAATGTGATTTACGAGAGGAGGAGGGGGAATTGCGATCATTCATCTCGGTCAACACTTGAAAAAGCAGTTCCGGTTTTATGTACGTTCTTCGCAAACTTTATTGCGTCACGTCATTTCAAAACGTGATCGAGAATGCAAAAAACGTAGACGTGATGTCGATCTCATTTCATTTGTGAAGTGCCTGAATACAGCCACTGACAGGGTATAGCCTGCCTGTAACATGTGTTTCGTTTATAGCTGACGTGCCAATGAATGAATGAATGAATGAATGAATGAATGAATGAATGAATGAAATATTACGGCCTATTAGCCTTTGCAGGCTATGTAAGGCCACTGATCACAAGCATTACTAGAGCTGCTTGGGGCAAGGCAAGTCACACTTTACCTGGTCATTTACCTTTAACGAATCGCGTACAGAGACGCGGTGGGGCTACTCTCACCCCCAACCCCCAGATGTAACTGACATGCCACTGCTGCATCCCGTAGCATTCGACACATGAATGTAATGCCCATATATCATAGGTGGCTTGACAGCTCTGACAAACTTTGACAACCCTCATCAAAACAACGCAGCCATGCCGAGTTGTCTGATCTACAGTAATTAACATTGCAGTAAATAACCTGTTGTGCATGGGGTATCTGAGAGGTTTTGCGCTTATGACAGCAACAACAAAGACGTGACATCGTTATCATCGTGTCACGAGAACACAGAACGAAAGAAGAGTTACTGCAACTGCATGATCAGCAAGAACATTTCATGAGCTAAGTGGAAGCTGTACCATTGCGCATGTGAACTCGCGGACTGCATCTATATATTTTCTAGCAGCTCCCTGTACATCTGCCTCCATGGGGGAGGTTTTCGTTTCAGACTCTCAGCTCTGTTGTTACCATCACATGTCCTGAAAATGTTTAGCCGTTTTGCAACTGAATCCTCGCACCGTCTATACAGGTAGTTGTGTTTGAAGAGGGTAGCATTGTTAACGGACAAGATATGTGACGGCCTGTTGCATTGCAAACGAAAACATACTGACAGCATGTGATCGAAAGCAAGCAATTCAATTTTGAATGCGCTGTCTGGCTCTCCTGCTACAGAATTTCATTTATCATTATTCTTTCTTAGTCCATATAATGAATGTACATTTGTTATGATTTCTCACCAGAAGGCATTCTAATAGGCCACGGTTTTAAGGCGCAGTAGCAGTCCTTGCACACAACCTTTTCATGTTTCACGTTTGATTTTTTTTTTTATGAAGTAAAAAGGAACAGACAGGGCTGCAATGACACGCAATCACGTGATCTGCTCTGAAAGCGGGTCAAATCACTCTTTGCATTCGGGGTCTTTTCGTTTCCTCTCATTTGGGAACTTTACCTTGCAGGTGTGCAGGATATCATGTGACCACAGGGTGATAGCAACTTCTGTCAATAAAACTGGCTTGTTTACCCCCAGCACAGGTGGTCTTAGGCTCTCTGTGACAGACGAAAACCCCAGTGTATAGTATGCGATCATTGCTTTGAGCGTACGTAGCTAATACACATGCACTGAAGCTGCTTCATCCTCACTGAAAATACTTGCCTGCTTTCTGAGGAAATACGTCGTTAAGACCGTTTTATTGCAGTGTGATCATGTTGTGGCCTTGATGAACATAGCACAGCACGGACAGATACCAAACATAAGGTCTTGCAGCAGCTTGGGATAAATTTCACTCACCGAGGATAGAATGCACATACATGTCAATTGAAAGACGACAAAACAGTGAAAATCATGTCTTAATCCAAGTCATGAATGAAAGACCCAAACAGTATAACCAACCTACTGCGAGTTTTCTCACGCAAGCGAATGACAGGGAAGAGACGATCCCACCCTTTTGGTGAGCAAAGCGAGGCAATGTATTAGCACATTAAGAACGCTTTGCACAGCTGCGATAATACCATACATAGCTCGACATGCCAAAAAAGGAAATCACTTCCTATGACACCGATCATTTCCGCGCTCCTGGGAGGAGTACTGCGATTGAACGCTCCCCCACAGCAACAACTCGTACACGAAAACTCAGCACCGGGTGCACATCCATCCAAAAGGCATTTCGTAAATCCCAAAAATAAACCCTAACTAAAGGTCGCCGTCTCGCCTCAGACTCATTTCCTGTGAAGCCCGTCAAAGAGACATGACCCCTTTTTGGATTCCAAACTATTTTCCTCGCGCTGGGTTAGGACAGGGCAAACGGATAAAGCATAAAAAAGGATAATAGAGGTGGAGAATGAGAACCAAGGGAGGGGTTTTGAGAGAGAAGTAGAAGCAGAGGGCGTGGAGGGGGGGGGGGGGGGGGGGAGAGATGGGGGGGGGGGGGGATTGGTGCAATCGCAAAGGGGAAGGGAGGGGTGAGGCACCAACTATGAGTGGCTCGAGGTGCAGTGGAAGGTTGAGGGGGTAACGTGGGGTTGGTGAGAGTTAGAGGGGAGTTGAAATAGACGAAAGTGGGATGAAAATGAGGGTGCAGGGGGTGGAGTGGCGGGGAGAGGAGGGGTAGGAGCTGGGTGGGTGGTGGGTGGGGGGGAGTCGGTGAATTGCGTCGCCAGGTAACAGGTAAGGTGCAACAGGAAGTCAAACCCATATCCATGGTGATCCCGCTATGGCGTTTCCTGTTGACCTTTGACCTGCTCTTACCTTAATCCAGCCACTCCCACGCCAGCCATGGTGCTCACAACGTTGGGAAAAGATCAAGGGAGGCTGCAGTGGCGTGACCCCAGCAAGGCGCGTGTTCCCACCACAGTCCTGGCCTATCTCCACCGGGCTCTCGGCACTGGGACCAGATAGAGGACAAACGCCCTTTGACTTACTTCCGGTCTCATATTTTCAGGAGAGGGAGGGGGTGGGGATGGGAAAGGGGTGGGGGAGAAAGAGAGAGGGGGTGGGTGGTTGAGGAAGAGATAGAGAGAAAGAGAGAGAGAGAGAGAGAGAGAGAAAGAGAGAGAGAGAGATAGAGAGAGATAGAGAGAGAGAGGGACAGACAGACAGGCAGGCAGGCAGGCAGACAGTAGGGAGAGAGAGAGAAAGAGAGAGAGAGAGAGATAACACACACGCGCGCGCGCACACACGCGCACACACACACACACACACACACACACACACACTCACTCACTCACACGGAGGCAGAAGAACAGACAGACTAGCAGGCAGGCAGGTAGACAAATTGGCAGACAAACACACACAGACATACGCAAGCGCACACACAGACACACATATAACATATAACGTAGACAAAACAGACGCACAGACAGATACACACGCACACGCATACACACACACACACACACACACACACACTCACACTCACACACACACACACACACACACTCACACTCACACACACACACACACACACACACACACACACACACACACACACACACACACACACACATCACCAGACAGACACATAGAAGCAGACAGAGGTAGGAGCAAAGTCGTGCTCTGCCTTGACTCTCACTGCTCCAGGCATTGCATGCTGGACTCCATGACCCCGGGGTGCAGAAGGCCCTCGAGCTATGTAAAACCAGGATGAAAGGATCATGGACAATACTGCAGGTGAAGCTGGCTTTCTGGTCGATATGTGCCACAATGGACATTTGCATTCAATCAGACTTCAAACAGATGCAAGGAATACTCGCTTTTACCCGCTGGAAGAGGCAGTGAGTACTATGCAGGAGAGTCAATCGCCCATCGTGCATGTTACCATGCCTTATCGTATAGCCAGATAAGAAAGAGTTTCCTGTAATCATACTCGTATTCCTTGCATTAAATGTGAATCGCGGTGAGAATCTCCGTGTCATCTCTACGGTTATTTGGTCACGTGCCCAAGATTAACACAGCATGGGCACCAGTGGAGACAGTGGACATGGTAAGAAAGTAGAGATCTTCCAGGGGAAAAAACGTATTTTTAAAACTTACATTGCTTCGGGAGGGTCTGTATGCTCGTTTGCCTGACTGCAAGTCTCACCACAAATGATAATTTCGTAGTAAATATTTCGCAGAGAGAGAACTTTTGCAATGCCTACAACAACTTCTCCTCAACAACAACATCGTCCTCCATAGTTGCTTAGAGGGTGCATTGCCTAAATTCCCTAAATGCACGGAGATACCATCAAACGAATCCAACGGTTTCTTTGTTTTGAAAGGTGAAAGGATAAAGATAAAGAAGCGTGTTTTTATATAGCAACTTATCGCCTGTGTCTGGGTCTCAAATCGCTTTACTCTTTACCCCCGATCACTGGGACGCTTGACCAATCCTTCCTGCTCATTCTGTTCTTTAGATCAACTGCTGAGAAGAGACTGCCAAAGTGTATGAGGAGAACAGCTGCTAGAGGGCCACGCCACGCGACGCGTACGTCATCATCCAAGTGCCCTTGGCAGCCATTTTAAAGGTAGGTTAACAGAGCCCGCCATGTCCTATCAGCGCTGATGACGTCAGGAGGCGAGCCCTGACAGTCAATTAGAGGCACGAGTGGTGCTTTGAGTGACAGCTGTCCCCATTGGCCAGCGTGGAGTGTGCTGCCCCCTGGTTCCTGCTGATCCGTCAGTGACGGCACTAATCCCTGTCTGAATGAAGGCAGGTCCCTGTCTGATCAGATGACCTCCTCCAGCCGTGAAATTTCCATCAAGGTTTCGATGGGCTCGTTTGAAGGCCGTTGGCTCATCTATCCACAATGGAGTAGCTCGTGGATGCATCCAGTGGAAAAGTGAGATGTGAGATGAAGACCAGAGACGAAGGGCGATAAAGTGTCAGCGCCATTTCATGATATCTTCTCGGACAAAGAGTTCAGCAAACAGATGTCCTTGGCCCACTCCCATTTGGTCACGTCATCATACAGACAGCGGCCTTCAAGACAATGCTTCTTCCAGTGTCTACAATTTTGTCGTTCTCACGGAGTGTTATTCAGACTTGACTGCTGATATTCATGTACAATACGTCAAAACTTTGTTTAAAGAAGGGTTGTAGTTATCCACGAAGAGAGAGAGAGAGAGAGAGAGAGAGAGAGAGAGAGAGAGAGAGAGAGGAGGGGGGAGCGGGGGAGGGATGAGTAGTAAATAAATGGAAAACACAGACAAAGGCAGCTATGTTGATTGCAGCAATGGATGGAAAACATAGAAATGAAGAACATCGAGATGAACACAATTTGCAACGAAAACAGTGTATACACACGGATGCAAGAGCCTCAGTGATAACAGCTTGATACTGGCAGCAGAAATAAGGAGAAGAGGGGCAGGGGGTGGGGGGGAGGGGTGGTGGGAGGTACGGGGCAGCTAGCAGAAACAATAGCAACAGAATATGGAGGAACAAAAGGAGTAGAAGCAGGATGAGCTGGAGGAGGAAACAGGGAGAGGGGCTGGAGGAAGAACAGAAGAGAAGGAACAAGGGGAGGAACAGGAGGAGGAGAAGCAAAAGCAAGAGGAGAAAGAGCTGGAAGGGTTGCAGCTGCAGGAGGACGAGGAGAACGACGACGACAAGAAGCGGCTCCATCATGAGTTTGCTGTCCGTTTGCTATTGATGTTAATGATCCATGAGATGTCGGCAAGTACGTGCAACAGGAGTGGGTCGCTCATTACATCAGTGGATGAAGATGCCGCCAAAACGGCCCCGACGTGTCAACAAAAGTATCGACCCAAGCAGCGGTGATCACCCAGTACCACTGCGTACCACTCCATCCAATTCCCATCAGTCACAGAGACTGTTTGATGCGGCAGGCCACTTGCTCCCTGCACACAATGGAAAGATAAATGCGAGAGGTTTCTCTCCGAGCAGTCCTCACCGCAGCAAAGCCTGACACAGGTGGGGACGGCGTGGTCTGACGCCTGGTGGCGAGATTACATGGAAAAGCATTCACTGCGACCATGAACACCGCGGTGACCTTTACCGTGCAGTGCAGCCGTGACGCAATAACCGGTGCAGACGGTGCATAGGCTGGGATTACTGCACAGACGTGCGCTTCATGCATCATGTAGGTGGTTTGCAGCTGGTCTCGGAAGCTGCTGTGATGGAATAGTCCAGAATTATTGCTTGTCCTCCAAGACTGCCCCCACCATGATGCCCTCAGAAGAGCCACGTGGCCAGACCCAACACCAGTGAGGAGCAAACTCTGGCAACCTGGAGGAGCTGCGGAGAACAGCTGCATTTGTGCGGGCGGCTGGCGCAATCATCTAGCGATCGACAAGAAGAAGAAGATTGCTTGTCGATCTTTTTCTAACTCAACACTAAGCATGATTACTTTCTCTCAGCAAGAAAAACTGGGTGTAGACTTTCAACTTTCAGTCTGATTGAAATGCAGTTTCATCACAGTATGAATTAATGACTGTTTTGGAGATGGAAAGAGTGTCAGGGCGAGACCTCTACATTTACTGGCATTATTCCGGAAATGTTTTGTTAACACCACTCATACACAATAGGTAGAATTAAATACAGACAATACGTGAATACTTCAAACTATTTAGACACTCACTCAGTCATTTGAATAGGCCAATAAGCAACAAAAAGAAGATACAAATACTTTTGTTTTAGAAACCTGAGTCTAGCTTGGGCAACATTGTTTCCTCCGAAAAAGCTAGCGCTCTAAACTCATGCCAAGGCAAATCCAACAGTTTTCTATATGCACAGCGGTAGTTTGTGCCTGCACCAACATGGCGTTTACAGAGACAACACTTAGTTCAAGGTCGTTTGGGTCATGCATTGTGCATGCATGCAAGCTATCGACCATTTGGGTTGCCGGTTTCCTATGGACCGTGAGAGTTTACTTTCGCCCGGTGACATGCGAGATCTGGATGCTCCGTTTATCGATTATGAACTGATTCTTACACAACCGGCAACAAAACCAAACTATGCATGCAGTATCTAACATGTGATGAGCCTTGATTGTAGGCCCTTTTCTGAAATCCTTTCAAGAAATCATAAGATTTTAATGAGAGAGAAAGACTTCGTTCATGATCTGTCTTTGCAAGTATCTCTTTCAAATACTAATGTGTTAATGTACCAAAAAAGCAGAGAAATCTTGCTAAGAAGATTAGACTACTCGAGAGAAGAATGTGTTTTCCTACAATGTGCTAATCACGGAAAGCACCGTTACCATCATCGAAAACACGTGAACAAACACTTGTCACCTACTTCAGAGAAAGAGGCCCAAATCGAACATATCTACAACAGGCCAGAGAAAAGTAACGTGCAGTTCACAGTTAATGAATTTGTAGAAAGGGCTTTAAATATTCTGTTTAGAACATATCTCGCAAAGTCTGAACTAAACAAAATCATGACATTTGTAGGAAAAAGAAAGCCAGTGATGTGAAATGGTAATGCCTCAATACATTTCCAACGATAAATCTTGTTTTAGCTAGCGATAAATGACTCCTTATCCAGATATGCCATGGATGAAATATGAGTTAAAAACGAGGCAGACGGGTTCGAAGAAAGACGGGGAAAAGAGGCAGGGAAGAGGATGAGAGGAATCAGCAAAGGAGACCGATAGAGACCGAGACTGGAGACCGATAAGGACACGAGCACATATGGAGCAGATCGGGTCGAGGAGGCCACGGGTGCGCGGGACGACGTCAGGGGGAGGCCACTCTGACAGTTTGTCATCAGGAAAGTATAGAGTTACCCACCCTTCCGGCAAGGCCCGCAACTCCAGAAAGTGCTACGCAACCCTTAAAAAGGACCTCATTCATGACAGCCAACCTCTAGAAGCAAGGAGAACAGAAGCTCTCTGCTAACTGCCAGGGGCCACTTCAGCTCCCGTGTGAACTGGCGGAGTTCCTCCCTGACCTCTGGCGCTCCCACTTCTCTCTCGGTACAGCGAACCCAAGCAGGCGACGTGAAGTCTGCACAGGCCAGCGCCCACTGACATGCACGGCATGGAGTTGTCACTCGCTCGATCGTTCGCTCTCGCCTTTCCTCCTGTCATCAAATGTCTAATTCATCACGCAATTAACACTAACATTAGACTTTTCTAGAGGAAATCCGCTTAAGGCTGCAGAAGTGGCAAAAAGTGAGAACCAGCCATGCACACCGATGCCTTCCATTTCCAAGGATAAACCTAATTGTAGTGCGAGCATCAAGGTTTTGCAGAGTTGTAAATGGCTCTTTGTACACATGGAAATAATCATTATTCGATAGCTGTAGTCCGTGATAGAACTATGTGGGTTCACTTTGCTTCAGAGAACCAACTCTGGAAAGAAAAACAATGCAGTTGGCTCGACATCTTTCACTCTGTCTCTCTGTTTCTGTCTGTCACTCTTCCTGTCTCTCTCTCGATCTCTGTCTTTCCCTGTCTGTCTGTCTGTCTTTCCCTGTCTGTCTGTCTGTCTTTCCCTGTCTGTCTGTCTGTCTGTCCCTGTCTGTCTCTGTCTGTCTTTCCCCGTCTGTCTCTGTCTGTCTTTCCTTCCCTGTCTGTCTCTGTCTGTCTTTCCCTGTCTGTCTCTGTCTGTCTTTCCCTGTCTGTCCCTGTCTGTCTCTGTCTGTCTGTCTCTGTCTGTCTTTCCCTGTCTGTCTCTGTCTGTCTTTCCCTGTCTGTCTCCTTCTGTCTTTCCCTGTCTGTCTCCTTCTGTCTTTCCCTGTCTGTCTCTGTCTGTCTTTCCCTGTCTGTCTCCGTCTGTCTTTCCCTGTCTGTCTCTGTCTGTCTTTCCCTGTTTGTCCCTGTCTGTCTTTCCCTGTCTGTCTCTGTCTGTCTTTCCCTGTCTGTCCCTGTCTGTCTCTGTTTGTCTTTCCCTGTTTGTCTCTGTCTGTCTTTCCCTGTCTGTCCCTGTCTGTCTTTCCCGGTCTGTCCCTGTCTGTCTTTCCCTGTCTGTCCCTGTCTGTCTTTCCCTGTCTGTCCCTGTCTGTCTCTGTTTGTCTTTCCCTGTTTGTCTCTGTCTGTCTTTCCCTGTTTGTCCCTGTCTATCTTTCCCTGTCTGTCCCTGTCTCTCTTTCCCTGTCTGTCTTTCCCTGTTTGTCCCTGTCTGTCTTTCCCTGTCTGTCCCTGTCTGTCTTTCCCTGTCTGTCCCTGTCTGTCTTTCCCTGTCTGTTCTGTCTGCCTTTCCCTGTCTGTCCCTGTTTGTCTTTCCCTGTTTGTCCCTGTCTGTCTTTCCCTGTCTTTCCCTGTCTGTCCCTGTCTTTCCCTGTCTGTCTGTCTGTCCCTGTTTGTCTTTCCCTGTCTGTCCCTGTCTGTCCCTGTCTGTCCCTGTCTTTCCCTGTCTGTCTGTCTGTCCCTGTCTGTCCCTGTCTTTCCCTGTCTGTCCCTGTCTTTCCCTGTCTGTCTGTCTGTCCCTGTCTGTCCTGTCTGCCTTTCCCTCTCTGTCCCTGTCTGTCCCTGTCTGTCCCTGCCTTTCCCTGTCTGTCCCTGTCTGTCCCTGTCTGTCCCTGTCTGTCCCTGTCTGTCTTTTCCTCTCTGTTCTGTCTGCCTTTCTCTCTCTGTCCCTGTCTGTCCCTGTCTGTCCCTGCCTTTCCCTGTCTGTCCCTCTCTGTCCCTGTCTGTCCCTGCCTTTCCCTGTCTGTCCCTCTCTGTCCCTGTCTGTCTTTCCCTGTCTGTTCTGTCTGTCTTTCCCTGTTTGTCTCTGTCTGTCTTTCCCTGTTTGTCCCTGTCTATCTTTCCCTGTCTGTCCCTGTCTGTCTTTCCCTGTCTGTTCCTGTCTGTCTTTCCCTGTTTGTCCCTGTCTGTCTTTCCCTGTCTGTCCCTGTCTGTCTTTCCCTGTCTGTCCCTGTCTGTGTTTCCCTGTCTGTTCTGTCTGCCTTTCCCTGTCTGTCTCTGTTTGTCTTTCCCTGTTTGTCCCTGTCTGTCTTTCCCTGTCTTTCCCTGTCTGTCCCTGTCTTTCCCTGTCTGTCTGTCTGTCCCTGTCTGTCTTTCCCTGTCTGTCCCTGTCTGTCCCTGTCTGTCCCTGTCTTTCCCTGTCTGTCTGTCTGTCCCTGTCTGTCCCTGTCTTTCCCTGTCTGTCCCTGTCTTTCCCTGTCTGTCCCTGTCTGTCCCTGTCTTTCCCTGTCTGTCCCTGTCTTTCCCTGTCTGTCTGTCTGTCCCTGTCTGTCTTTCCCTGTCTGTCTGTCTGTCCCTGTCTGTCCCTGTCTGTCCTGTCTGCCTTTCCCTGTCTGTCTCTGTCTGTCCCTGTCTGTCCCTGCCTTTCCCTGTCTGTCCCTGTCTGTCCCTGTCTGTCCCTGTCTGTCTTTCCCTCTCTGTCCCTGTCTGTCCTGTCTGCCTTTCCCTCTCTGTCCCTGTCTGTCCCTGCCTTTCCCTGTCTGTCCCTCTCTGTCCCTGTCTGTCTTTCCCTGTCTGTTCTGTCTGTCTCTCCCTGTTTGTCCCTGTCTGTCTTTCCCTGTCTGTCTCAGTCTGTCTGTCCCTGTCTGTCCCTGTCTGTCTTTCCCTGTCTGTCTTTCCCTGTCTTTCCCTGTCTGTCCCTGTCTGTCTTTCCCTGTCTGTCTCTGTCTGTCTTTCCCTGTCTGTCCCTGTCTGTCTTTCCCTGTCTGTCTCTTTCTGTCTTTCCCTGTTTGCCTTTCCCTGTCTGTCTCTGTCTGTCTTTCCCTGTTTGCCTTTCCCTGTCTGTCTCTGTCTGTCTTTCCCTGTCTGTCTTTCCCTGTCTGTCTCTGTCTGTCTTTCCCTGTCTGTCCCTGTCTGTCTTTCCCTGTCTGTCCCTGTCTGTCTTTCCCTGTCTGTCTCTGTCTGTCTTTCCCTGTCTGTCCCTGTCTGTCTTTCCCTGTCTGTCCCTGTCTGTCTTTCCCTGTCTGTCTCTGTCTGTCTTTCCCTGTCTGTCCCTGTCTGTCTTTCCCTCTCTGTTCTGTCTGTCTTTCCCTGTTTGTCCCTGTCTGTCTTTCCCTGTCTGTCTCTGTCTGTCTGTCCCTGTCTGTCTCTGTCTGTCTTTCCCTGTCTGTCCCTGTCTGTCTTTCCCTGTCTGTCTCTGTCTGTCTTTCCCTGTCTGTCCCTGTCTGTCTTTCCCTGTCTGTCCCTGTCTGTCCCTGTCTCTCTTTCCCCGTCTGTCCCTGTCTGTCTGTCCCTGTCTGTCTTTCCCTGTCTGTCCCTGTCTGTCTTTCCCTGTCTGTCCCTGTCTGTCTTTCCCTGTCTGTCCCTGTCTGTCTTTCCCTGTCTGTCCCTGTCTGTCTTTCCCTGTCTGTCCTGTCTGTCTTTCCCTGTTTGTCCCTGTCTGTCTTTCCCTGTCTGTCTTTCCCTGTCTGTCCCTGTCTGTCTTTCCCTGTCTATCTGTCTTTCCCTGTCTGTCTGTCTGTCCCTGTCTTTCCCTGTCTGTCTCTGTCTGTCTTTCCCTGTCTGTCCCTGTCTGTCTTTCCCTGTCTGTCCCTGTCTGTCCCTGTCTGTCTTTCCCTGTCTGTCCCTGTCTGTCTGTCCCTGTCTGTCTTTCCCTGTCTGTCCCTGTCTGTCTTTCCCTGTTTGTCCCTGTCTGTCTTTCCCTGTCTGTCCCTGTCTGTCTTTCCCTGTCTGTCCCTGTCTGTCCCTGTCTGTCCCTGTCTGTCTTTCCCTGTCTGTCCCTGTCTGTCTTTCCCTGTCTGTCCTGTCTGTCTTTCCCTGTTTGTCCCTGTCTGTCTGTCCCTGTCTGTCTTTCCCTGTCTGTCCCTGTCTGTCTTTCCCTGTCTGTCTGTCTTTCCCTGTCTGTCTGTCTGTCCCTGTCTGTCCCTGTCTGTCTTTCCCTCTCTGTTCTGTCTGCCTTTCCCTGTTTGTCCATGTCTGTCTCTGTCTGTCTTTCCTTCTCTGTCCCTGTCTGTCTTTCCCTGTCTGTCCCTGTCTGTCTGTCCCTGTTTGTCCCTGTCTGTCCCTGTCTGTCCCTGTCTGTCCCTGTCTGTCTTTCCCTGTTTGTCCCTGTCTGTCCCTGTCTGTCCCTGTCTGTCTTTCCCTCTCTGTCCCTGTCTGTCTATCCCTGTCTATCCCTGTCTATCCCTGTCTATCCCTGTCTATCCCTGTCTATCCCTGTCTGTCTGCCTCCCTGTCTATCCCTGTCTGTCCCTGTCTGTCCCTGTCTGTCTTTCCCTCTATGTCCCTGTCTGTCTTTCCCTGTTTGTCCCTGTCTGTCTTTCCCTGTCTGTCTCTGTCGGTCCCTGTCTGTCTGTCCCTGTCTGTCCCTGTCTGTCTTTCCCTGTCTGTCTCTGTCTGTCTTTCCCTGTTTGTCCCTGTCTGTCTTTCTCTGTCTTTCCCTGCCTGTCCCTGTCTGTCTCTGTCTGTCCCTGTCTGTCTGTCCCTGTTTGTCCCTGTCTTTTTTTCCCTCTCTGTCCCTGTCTGTCTTTCCCTGTTTGTCCCTGTCTGTCTTTCTCTGTCTGTCCCTGTCTGTCCCTGTCTGTCCCTGTCTGTCCCTGTATGTCCCTGTCTGTCCCTGTCTGTCTGTCCCTGTCTGTCTGTCCCTGTCTGTCCTGTCTGTCTTAGCCTGTCTGTCCCTGTCTGTCCCTGTCTGTCCCTGTCTGTCTTTCCCTGTCTGTCTGTCCCTGTCTGTCCCTGTCTTTCCCTGTCTGTCCCTGTCTGTCCCTGTCTGTCTTTCCCTGTTTGTCCCTGTCTGTCCCTGTCTGTCTTTCCCTGTCTGTCCCTGTCTGTCCCTGTCTGTCCCTGTCTGTCCCTGTCTGTCCCTGTCTGTCCCTGTCTGTCTTTCCCTGTTTGTCCCTGTCTGTCTTTCCCTGTTTGTCCCTGTCTGTCCCTGCTTGTCCCTGTCTGTCCCTGTCTGTCCTTGTCTGTCTGTCCCTGTCTGTCTGTCCCTGTCTGTCTGTCCCTGTCTGTCTGTCCCTGTCTGTCCCTGTCTGTCCCTGTTTGTCCCTGTCTGTCCTTGTCTGTCCCTGTCTGTCTGTCCCTGTCTGTCCCTGTCTGTCCCTGTCTGTCTGTCCCTGTCTGTCCCTGTCTGTCCCTGTCTGTCTGTCCCTGTCTGTCCCTGTCTGCCTGTCCCTGTCTGTTTGTCCCTGTCTGTCCCTGTCTGTCCCTGTCTGTCTGTCCCTGTTTGTCCCTGTCTGTCTTTCCCTCTCTTCCCTGTCTGTCTTTCTCTGTCTGTCCCTGTCTGTCCCTGTATGTCTTTCCCTCTCTGTCCCTGTCTGTCTTTCCCTGTTTGTCCGTCTGTCCCTGTTTGTCCCTGTCTGTCTTTCCCTGTTTGTCCCTGTCTGTCTTTCCCTGTCTGTCCCTGTCTGTCTTTCCCTGTCTTTCCCTGTCTGTCTGTCCCTGTCTGTTCTGTCTGCCTTTCTCTGTATGTCCCTGTCTGTCCCTGTCTGTCCCTGTCTGTCTTTCCCTGTCTGTCCCTGTCTGTCTGTCCCTGTCTGTCTTTCCCTGTCTGTCCCTGTCTGTCCCTGTCTGTCTTTCCCTGTATGTCCCTGTCTGTCCCTGTCTGTCTTTCCCTGTCTGTCCCTGTCTGTCCCTGTCTGTCTTTCCCTGTCTTTCCCTGTCTTTCCCTGTCTGTCCCTGTCTTTCCCTGTCTTTCCCTGTCTGCCTTTCCCTGTCTGCCTTTCCCTGTCTTTCCCTGTCTGTCCCTGTCTTTCCCTGTCTGTCTTTCCCTGTCTGTCCCTGTCTGTCTTTTCCTGTCTTTCCCTGTCTGTCCCTGTCTGTCTGTCCCTGTCTGTCTGTCCCTGTCTGTCCCTGACTGTCCCTGTCTGTCCCTGTCTGTCCCTGTCTGTCCCTGACTGTCCCTGTCTGTCCCTGACTGTCCCTGTCTGTCCCTGTCTGTCCCTGTCTGTCTTTCCCTGTTTGTCCCTGTCTGTCTTTCCCTGTCTGTCCCTGTCTGTCTCTGTCTGTCCCTGTCTGTCTGTCCCTGTCTGTCCCTGTCTGTCTTTCCCTCTCTGTCCCTGTCTGTCTTTCCCTGTCTGTCCCTGTCTGTCCCTGTATGTCCCTGTCTGTCCCTGTCTGTCTGTCCCTGTCTGTCCTGTCTGTCTTTCCCTGTCTGTCCCTGTCTGTCCCTGTCTGTCCCTGTCTGTCTTTCCCTGTCTGTCTGTCTGTCCCTGTCTGTCTCTGTCTTTCCCTGTCTGTCCCTGTCTGTCCCTGTCTGTCTTTCCCTGTCTGTCCCTGTCTGTCCCTGTCTGTCCCTGTCTGTCTTTCCCTGTCTGTCCCTGTCTGTCCCTGTCTGTCCCTGCCTGTCTTTCCCTGTTTGTCTCTGTCTGTCTTTCCCTGTTTGTCCCTGTCTGTCCCTGTTTGTCCCTGTCTGTCCCTGTCTGTCCCTGTCTGTCTGTCCCTGTCTGTCTGTCCCTGTCTGTCTGTCCCTGTCTGTCCCTGTCTGTCCCTGTTTGTCCCTGTCTGTCCTTGTCTGTCCCTGTCTGTCTGTCCCTGTCTGTCCCTGTCTGTCTGTCCCTGTCTGTCCCTGTCTGTCCCTGTCTGTCCCTGTCTGTCCCTGTCTGTCTGTCCCTGTCTGTCTGTCCCTCTCTGTTTGTCCCTGTCTGTTCCTGTCTGTCCCTGTCTGTCTGTCCCTGTTTGTCCCTGTCTGTCTTTCCCTCTCTGTCCCTGTCTGTCTTTCTCTGTCTGTCCCTGTCTGTCCCTGTCTGTCCCTGTATGTCTTTCCCTCTCTGTCCCTGTCTGTCTTTCCCTGTTTGTCCCTGTCTGTCCCTGTCTGTCCCTGTCTGTCTTTCCCTGTTTGTCCCTGCCTGTCTTTCCCTGTCTGTCTTTCCCTGTCTTTCCCTGTCTGTCTGTCCCTGTCTGTTCTGTCTGCCTTTCTCTGTATGTCCCTGTCTGTCCCTGTCTGTTTTTCCCTCTCTGTCCCTGTCTGTCTTTCCCTGTCTGTCCCTGTCTGTCTTTCCCTGTCTGTCCCTGTCTGTCCCTGTCTGTCCCTGTCTGTCTCTGTCTGTCTTTCCCTGTCTTTCCCTGTCTGTCCCTGTCTTTCCCTGTCTTTCCCTGTCTGCCTTTCCCTGTCTGCCTTTCCCTGTCTGTCCCTGTCTTTCCCTGTCTTTCCCTGTCTGTCTTTCCCTGTCTGTCCCTGTCTGTCTTTCCCTGTCTTTCCCTGTCTGTCCCTGTCTGTCTTTCCCTCTCTGTCTTTCCCTGTCTGTCCCTGTCTGTCCCTGTCTGTCTTTCCCTGTCTGTCCCTGTCTGTCCCTGTCTGTCCCTGTCTGTCTTTCCCTGTCTGTCCCTGTCTGTCCCTGTCTGTCCCTGTCTGTCCCTGTCTGTCCCTGTCTGTCCCTGTCTGTCTTTCCCTCTCTGTCCCTGTCTGTCTTTCCCTGTTTGTCCCTGTCTGTCTTTCCCTGTCTGTCCCTGTCTGTCTCTGTCTGTCCCTGTCTGTCTGTCCCTGTCTGTCCCTGTCTGTCTTTCCCTCTCTGTCCCTGTCTGTCTTTCCCTGTCTGTCCCTGTCTGTCCCTGTATGTCCCTGTCTGTCCCTGTCTGTCTGTCCCTGTCTGTCCTGTCTGTCTTTCCCTGTCTGTCCCTGTCTGTCCCTGTCTGTCCCTGTCTGTCTTTCCCTGTCTGTCTGTCTGTCCCTGTCTGTCCCTGTCTGTCCCTGTCTGTCCCTGTCTGTCCCTGTCTGTCTTTCCCTGTCTGTCCCTGTCTGTCCCTGTCTGTCCCTGTCTGTCCCTGTCTGTCTTTCTCTGTCTGTCCCTGTCTGTCCCTGTCTGTCCCTGTCTGTCCCTGTCTGTCTTTCCCTGTTTGTCCCTGTCTGTCTTTCCCTGTTTGTCCCTGTCTGTCCCTGTTTGTCCCTGTCTGTCCCTGTCTGTCTGTCCCTGTCTGTCTGTCCCTGTCTGTCCCTGTCTGTCCCTGTTTGTCCCTGTCTGTCCTTGTCTGTCCCTGTCTGTCTGTCCCTGTCTGTCCCTGTCTGTCTGTCCCTATCTGTCCCTGTCTGTCCCTGTCTGTCCCTGTCTGTCCCTGTCTGTCTGTCCCTGTCTGTCTGTCCCTGTCTGTTTGTCCCTGTCTGTTCCTGTCTGTCCCTGTCTGTCTGTCCCTGTTTGTCCCTGTCTGTCTTTCCCTCTCTTTCCCTGTCTGTCTTTCTCTGTCTGTCCCTGTCTGTCCCTGTCTGTCCCTGTATGTCTTTCCCTCTCTGTCCCTGTCTGTCTTTCCCTGTTTGTCCCTGTCTGTCCCTGTCTGTCCCTGTCTGTCTTTCCCTGTTTGTCCCTGTCTGTCTTTCCCTGTCTGTCTTTCCCTGTCTTTCCCTGTCTGTCTGTCCCTGTCTGTTCTGTCTGCCTTTCTCTGTATGTCCCTGTCTGTCCCTGTCTGTTTTTCCCTCTCTGTCCCTGTCTGTCTTTCCCTGTCTGTCCCTGATGTCTGTCCCTGTCTGTCTTTCCCTGTCTGTCCCTGTCTGTCCCTGTCTGTCTTTCCCTGTCTTTCCCTGTCTGTCCCTGTCTGCCTTTCCCTGTCTGCCTTTCCCTGTCTTTCCCTGTCTGTCCCTGTCTTTCCCTGTCTTTCCCTGTCTGTCTTTCCCTGTCTGTCCCTGTCTGTCTTTCCCTGTCTTTCCCTGTCTGTCCCTGTCTGTCTTTCCCTCTCTGTCTTTCCCTGTCTGTCCCTGTCTGTCCCTGTCTGTCTTTCCCTGTCTGTCCCTGTCTGTCCCTGTCTGTCTTTCCCTGTCTTTCCCTGTCTTTCCCTGTCTTTCCCTGTCTGCCTTTCCCTGTCTGTCCCTGTCTGTCTTTCCCTGTCTGTCCCTGTCTGTCTTTCCCTGTCTTTCCCTGTCTGTCCCTGTCTGTCTTTCCCTCTCTGTCTTTCCCTGTCTGTCCCTGTCTGTCCCTGTCTGTCTTTCCCTGTCTGTCCCTGTCTGTCTTTCCCTCTCTGTCTTTCCCTGTCTGTCCCTGTCTGTCCCTGTCTGTTTTTCCCTGTCTTTCCCTGTCTGTCCCTGTCTTTCCCTGTCTGTCCTTGTCTGTCTTTCCCTGTCTGTCCCTGTCTGTCTTTCCCTCTCTGTCTTGCCCTGTCTGTCCCTGTCTGTCCCTGTCTGTTTTTCCCTGTCTGTCCCTGTCTTTTCCTGTTTTTCCCTGTCTGCCTTTCCCTGTCTTTCCCTGTCTTTCCCTGTCTTTCCCGGTCTGTCCCTGTCTGTCTTTCCCTGTCTGTCCCTGTCTGTCTTTCCTTGTCTTTCCCTGTCTTTCCCTCCCTGTCTTTCCCTGTCTGTCTTTCCGTCTTTCCCTGTCCATCTTTATGTCCGTCTGTCTTTCCGTCCCTCCGTCTTTCCGTCTTTCAGTCTGTCCGTTCGTACGTCCATCTGTCTGTCTGCCTGCCTCTCTGTATCTTGTCTCCCTCCCTCCCTCCCTCCCTCCTTCCCTCCCTCCCTCTCTCCCTCCCTCCTTCCCTCCCTATGTGTGCGTGCGCGTGCGCGTGTGTGTATACGCGCGGGCACGTGCTTGTTTAAGTTTTAAAATATTGACATGAATGGTTGGGAAAGTTTACCTCCAATCACATTTCTTGGAGAGCAAAGATGAGAGAAGCGGTCAATATTTTCGAATATCAGTGCTCACAGCCCTTGACAACAGACTATATGATAACGACACATAACAGAACACAGTCGTAGTCTCCTTTTACTGTCCCCGAATCTAAACATCTTAAAACTGGGTTAACGTCTGACCTTCGACATTACAAACGTTTTCGAAAGCATCAGATCGCACCGTCGCCTGAAACTATCCATAATGATAATGCTGATCCTGTAACTCTCATATACCTTGTCGCTGATGATCCTGATCCTGAGACTATCATATACCTTATCGCTGATGATCCTGATTCTGAGACTATCATTCAGGAAAAGGTAGTGCTGCTAAAAAGCAAATACGCCGGAGAACCAGAGAGCTTGTCGAGTGAGGTGGACGGAACTGCACAGTTGGAAGCACACTTCTAACAACCTGCCACAGACCGTCCACTCTTTGCCAGTGAAAGTAAGAGGAGGATCCTGGAGTGCGTCCAGACAGCTCCTGTCCGTGACATCGCGTCTTCGTTGCAGAGCTTTCGTAATGGCCGCTCCACAGGGAAATCAACTGTCTCGCTGCCAGTGTTGCTATGACAACCGTATACTAAAGCGGCAATAAGGCTCCCGGATTACGTGATCAGAGGTTTGTCCACGGCTTTGTAGACACGGCGTCTAAAGTGCAGGTGCAGGATTTGTGCGTAGTGTGAAATCAGCTTGGCCTGTCTGTACTCTGACGCGAAACGGATCTTTATGAGGTCTGGGTTTCACTAGCAAATGGAGTGGTTACATAAGCGGTCCCTGTGCAGAATGGAAACCTCTTTTTCTTTTGAAGTTGTGGTTTTGGGGGTTCTTCCTTCACACACCACCAGCCCTGGGTTCAGGAAATACAGAGTCCAAATGAAAAAATGTAGTCAGCTGGGGAAGACAAAGAAGATATTTCAGTAGATGTTCTTATTTTTAAAAGTATTTTTTTGAAAATGAATGGCGTCCTCTCCTGGCACCACACGCATGACCTCTACTTTTTACCTCAAAGGGCAGCGTCGCAATCTGCATTTTTCAGGCAGGAATTTCCTGGTTTACGTCCTCTCCATGCGCCATGTTTTACGTTCATGCAGCACTGCCGTTTTTCACCATATGTTTGGTGCGACGTAGTTGTGTCATCTATTTCCCCAGAAGTAGGACAACGCGTGTATCTTCCTCAAGGTCAGATATGTATACATCAGTACCTTCAGCCCACGCCTCCGAAATGTGTGAGTTATGAGCATTAAAACCCCAGCCTATTTAGGCGCTGGGAGTGCCGAGTAAAGGAACGTTCCGGTCAAGAATAAAACTATTTGGAACTGTTGTACATCATTGTCTCCCACGAGTGTCTGCCTGTGGTGACAGCAGATTACGGCAGCAGAAAAACAAACTCAGGGCGATAAATCAACGAGAGTAATCGGCCCTGACTACGCCCCTGGCCCCTGTATTGAATGGAGGTCGGCTGGAGAGAACCGGAAGTGCCGCCATGTCTCCGGAGACGCCGAGGGACTGGAGGTCCGTCGGTAGTAGGGTATGAAGGAATCTACTTTCCAGAGGGAGCGATCTACTCTTGCCCATAAGCTAGTTCAGATTTCACAACATGGCGCCTAGAGCCTGATTCAGCAGTCTCCATCTCCTTGCATTTCTTGCCTGGCTTGCTGAAGAGAAGACAGCGGCATTTGGTGCCTTTGGGCCGCTCGTGGACTTCCCTGCTGTCTTGTTCAGGAACATTCGCCTGGGCTGTGTGTGCGCTGTGTTATGTTATCACGTATCAGACAAAATTCTGGTATATCCTGCCTTGACAATGATTTGTTTAAAAGCTATCGGTAGAATCGGAGAATCTGTTGTCGGTAAACGCCAAGAGAAAAGCAAGGAGCAGGTGGAAGAGGGGCAAAAGCAGCAGGAGCACGAGTAGGATGATGAACCAGGAGGAGAGAGAGTAGGAGCAAGAAGAGCGGAAGCAGGAAGAGAGGAGGAGGGGGAGGAGGAGGAGAAGGAGGAGGAGGAGGAGGAGGAGGACGACGACGACGACGACGAGAACGAGGACGAGGACGAGGAGGAGGAGGACGAGGAGGAGGACGAGGACGAGGAGGAGGAGGACGAGGACGAGGACGAGGACGAGGAGGAGGAAGAGGAGGACGAGGAGGAGGAGGAGGAGGAGAAGGAGGAGGAGGAGGAGGAGGAGGAGGAGGAGGAGGAGGACGAGGAGGACGAGGAGGAGGACGAGGAGGAGGAGGAGGACGAGGAGGAGGACGAGGACGAGGAGGAGGAGGAGGACGAGGAGGAGGGCGAGGAGGAGGACGAGGGGAAAAGAGAGGCAATCACCGTTTGAAGAATCGTTATTACGACTGGCCATGTCGTTGTCGTCGTCGTCGCCGCCGTCGAGGTGGCAGCGGTAAAAATGGTGTCTCCCGTGGGAGTGGCAATAGTAATAACAACAAGAGCAACAACAGCAACTACAACAAAATAACTACAACAACATAAACAACAACTGACGGCAACAGGAACATTATCACAAGCTAATGCGTCATTTAAGAAAATAGTTCGAGATTTGAGGTCATACTTTGATATATCAGGCCCTTTCAATTCTACCAATCGAAAAGGAGGACAATCAACATCCAGGCGCTACCTGCATAGACCTGGCTGAGACACGGAACACCACTGATGTCAGCAATATAACAACTCATAGCTTTCTTTATCCCGAGTTCTGACCGTCTTGCTTGGAGCTTAAGGCGCCTACACACGTACCGTTTTTCAAGCCGGTTTTGCTCCCGATCCGGCTGACCGTGCGTGTAAAAAGCGGGTTGACAGCTACACGCAACGATTACACCCACACCGCGAACTGGAGCGATGTTCATTTACGCGAAGCAAAGTCAGAATTTAGAGTTACGTCCCTTCGCTGAGCCATGGATACGACGCTTTCGACGTGTAGGCTGTAGGTCTGCGAAGACGCAACGATAAAATCGATCCGCAGACATATGCTTTCGGCGTGTAGATGAATGCATTTGACCTGCATTGCAAATTGTAAAATGTACCATCTTTCACGAACTATTCATGCATTCAACATACAGCTTTGATAAATTAATGCCAACACTCTCTTTCGACGTGAAGGCTGTAGCTGCCTGGCTGTAATGCGAAGCCGCAACGATAAAAGTCGATCTGCGGACATGCTTTCGGCGTGTAGATGAATGCATTTGACCTGCATTGCAAATTGTAAAATGTACCATCTTTCACGAACTATTCATGCATTCAACATACAGCTTTTATAAATAATGCCAACACTCGCTTTCGACGTGAAGGCTGTAGCTGCCTGTATGCGAAGCCGCAATGACAAAAGTCGATCTGCGGACACGCTTTCGGCGTGTAGATGAATGCATTTGACCTGCATTGCGAATTGTACAATATACCAGCTTTCACGACCTACTGACGCATTCAACATACAGCTTTGATAAATTAATGATGTTCATGGCTTACCTTTTCTTTGGATTGGTTTGTAGTATCCCCAAATACACCTTTTCCTGCCTGAAGCGACGAAAGCGTCCGCCATTAAAATTGGCGACTAAGTCGCCACAACGCGAGATCTCGCGTTGCCGGGCATATGAACCGGTCCGGAGGGGTCGGGAAAATAGAGCCAGCCCTAGTCACAAGAACCGTGCCGGATTAGTCCACGGTTTCGATTTTTGACCGGATCGGCAGCAAAACCGGGGGACAACCGGTACGTGTGTATGCGCCTTTACGGTCCTCTTGCCGTCCTGTGAAAAGGTCACTAAATCAAAAACACCGGCCAAGCACTCTAAGCCCGCTCATGTTTGATCACGGGAGGATTTATCGCCAGCCCAGGCAGCTGAGGCCCGGTGTCGCAGGATATTTCGGAACCGGATAAATCGGAACCATTCCGATTTCTCCTGGCCCTGGTGGCAGGATATTTCGGAACCATTCCGATTTATCCTGGCCCTGGTGGCAGGATTTTTCAAAACCACCAGGATATTTCGGAATTTTTTACTTTACGACATTTTCTAAACAGATTGTGAAGAGTTTCTCACACTTTGATGAGGTTGTGCAATAAATATCTTCTCACCTACCTGTTTATCTCCTTGTTTATGAATTACAAATTCACGCACAGAAGGCCCACATGGCTTCACTAATATTCTGTCTGCATCATTCTGTGTCAAAATTCTATTCTCACCTACCTGTTTATCTCCTTGTTTATGAATTACAAATAAAAAGTGTACAAAGTGTAAACTCTGATTTGAAACCGTCTAGAAACTCAGAAAATCATACGAAAGCATCTAGAAGGTGGTTCCGAAATATCCTGGTGGTTCCCAAATATCCTGCCGCCAGGTGCGGGATAAATGGGAATGGTTCCGAAATATCCTAGGATTTTTGGGAACCGGTTCCGATTTATCCTGGTTCCGAAATATTCTACGACACCGGGAAGGCGCGATAAGCTCGGGTCCTCTCCAGTCTCGAGAGCGGCTGTGTGGGCACTGGATGCGGTATTCAAATCTGGTGACAATTTACGGTGGGAAATCACGGCTGAATATCGTCGATCCTTGGAAACGACCTGTGGACGTTGTGGAGATCTTCACCGTGGACAGCCTACCCTTGCCCATCAGGAAGCAGGAACACTGACAGGAGCGAATCCCAGAATTCCTGCAGACTGGATGTGGTAGAAAATTCGATCTGAATTCTTTCCTTTTCAATCCTTTGTTCTTCTCAATCTCGCCCTGGCGTGATGACCTAGCAGCAAAGACGCCAGTCGCTCTTCACATGATTGCTCCATTAAGAGCGATGAGTTTGAGTGGGAATACTATTAACTGAGATCATTCTTTCGCTGGCGAATCTGGGCAGTTTGGGAATGGAGGCAAAATATGGCGGCACGGGACATTACGCCTGGAGAGAATTTGAAGGTCAAGGTTATTTTGCCGTTAAACTTTGTTGTTCAGGAAGAAACATATTCAATACGATGCGTCAACAGAAGTTGGTTTCCGCGGGACGATAGGTTAACAGAAAACCGAAAACATCCCATCAGTCCCGCAACATCCGCCCTGCAAAGATCATGCGGATTCAACGGACCCTCTCCATTTAGGACTTAGGTTTAATAGTTTATTCATAAGCACATACCTTCCCTTGACAGGCAAGCTCATGGCGTTTACAACCAAAGAATCAACACTCATACAACCACTCAACACCACATTCCCACAAAAAACTCACACACAACACACATAAACAAAAAACAAAAACTAAGATCCAATAGAACAAATAGAACAAACTACAATATACACAGCACTTGCCGGCCAGATCAAGTAAGGCGAAGCAGCTCAGCGGGAAAGGCGGATCGGAAGAGGTGGGTCTTTAGAGCACTTTTGAACTGGGGCAGAGTGTCAGAATGACGGACTGAGAGAGGGAGACTATTCCAGGTTACAGGTCCGATATAGGAGAAGGCACGCTGTCCTTGAGTTTTCTTATTACGGCGGGGGACCTTGAGCATTCTAGAGTCAGCAGCTGAGCGTAGAGATCTGGAGGGCGTGCAGACTGCAAGAATTTCTGTAAGAGCGTGTGGTGCGGTGTTGTCGATGGCCTTGAAGCACAAAGTAGCAAGTATATCATCTATCCTCTGAGAGATGGAGAGCCAGTAAAGTGTATGTAGGAGTGATGAGACATGGGTACGCTTGGGATATCGAAAAACTAGCCTAGCAGCACAATTCTGAACTTTCTAGAGTTTGTTAAGCAGAGTGTCAGGGATGCCAGCGAGAAGAGAGTTTCCATAGTCGGTTCCCATGGTGGCCCACATATCATAACCCATAAGAGGACATTGAACTTTCCTCCAACCTCGAAAATAATTTGCATACACCGTTGCACCTTTTGCTCCCATGTGAATGTGGTCGACCTTAGTACGTTCAACGATCCAAGCATAGACCCCAACCAAGGAGTACTCTATCATAGGAGATGCACCACAGATTTCCAGCCTCTGCTAGCAAAGGCCAGTCTTATCACTGGTACTACTTGTCTCGCGGACGACTGGCCTGCGGATGAATCTTGCTTTGTTGAAATCAGTATTTTCGATATTGATATGAAGTTTAAAGACCATTAAAACATGATTTTGAAACACTTTTTATTATAATTTGTCATCTGTTTTGTTGATTTGATGATTTTGTTCGTTTAAAACGCGCACTCTGTTATGGAGCGCATGTATCAGGAACCGGAAGTAAGCATTATTGTTGATGGCTGCAGTTTGAATTGAATTGTTTAGATATTGCTTTCTGTGGATTTATGGATACTTAAACAGTGTTTTTTTATGTTTTGATTCTGGGATGTTTGCTACAGATCTTATGTATGTTGCATGGATAGAAAATGGTGAATAAGTAGGGTGTAACGGGAACTACAAACAAGAACAACAAGTGCCATGATGCCGCCGAGAGACAGACTTGGATTAATGTACTGCCTCCACGTAAATATTTTGTGTGTGTGTGAGAGAGAGAGAGAGAGAGAGAGAGAGAGAGAGAGAGAGAGAGAGAGACGAACGACCGAAGGGAGAGAGAGGATTGGGAGAGAGAGAGAGAGAGAGAGAGAGAGAGAGAGAGAGAGGGAGGGAGAGGATTGGGAGAGAGGAGAGAAGAGAGAGAGACGAACGACCGAACGATTTTTTTGGGGGTAAAGGCCAGTCCGGCCTATTACATCGCGAAGAATTAAACGCGAGGGACAAACAATACGATAACTTCAGCAGAACTGGAAACCAGTTTTGGAATGTCCGCGAATCATAAACAACGGGCAGAGAGAGAGAGAGAGAGAGAGAGAGAGAGAGAGAGAGAGAGAGAGAGAGAGAGAGAGAGAGAGAGAGAGAGAGAGAGATGGTGTTGAGTTGGTTGCGTCAAATCGTGATGGTGTTAGACCTAAAGGAGCTTAACACAATACATTTTTTTCCCAATGAAAGGTTCACAGTCTAATTTCCAGACACTCCATCCAACTGATTCGTATCGAAATCAGAATTTTGTTTTAACCATAGATCTAGTTGTGATCTCTTCCTCCTACTGGCAGCTCCGACGTATCTCAAGTATCAGACAATGCCTGACTGAAAAATCGGCCACAACTCTTGTATTGACGTTGGTGATGTCTAATCTTGATTACTGCAATAGCCTTCTGCTAGGTGAAACCCAAGAATATCTCCGAAGACTTCAACAGGTGCAGAACACCGCAGCACGTATAGTGAAACGTCCACCTAGTCGTTCTCACATAACACCCATCCTTCGAGAGCTACACTGGCTGCCTGTCCACCAACGTATTGTGTTCAAAACACTGTGTCATGTGTTCAAGTGCGTCAATGGTTTGGCCCCGCTGTATCTGGTTGAGCTCCTCAAGACTTATAAGCCTGTGAGGGATCTCAAATCTTCGGCGCAGTCATTACTCCATGTGCCACGCT
>JAWQFJ010004374.1:25000-41879 GCA_034096865.1 Theodoxus fluviatilis | reverse complement strand
AGAATTTGATGATGCCATACTTGATTTCTCTCTTAAATACAATTTTTGACACAGCAGTATATCCAGAACTTTGGTCTGAGTCTATCATTGTCCCAATTCATAAACGAGGGTCATATGAAAACCCTGACAATTATAGAGGTATAGCCCTCATGAGCAATCTAAGTAAGGTCTTCACTCATATCATCAATCAAAGGCTACAGGGCTGGGCGGATCAGTATGAGCTTATAAGAGAAGAGCAAGCAGGCTTTCGGAAAGGTTATAGCACTGTAGACAACATTTTTTTTACATGGCATCATACAAAAATATATGTCCAAACGCAAGAAGTTGTATGTTGCATATGTTGACTTCAGAAAAGCATTTGATACAGTTAAGCGACATATATTGTGGAGTGTTTTAGAGGAAAACGGGATAAGAGGGAAAATGCTCAATATCCTCAAGGCAATGTATTCAGATATTCGATACTGTGTAAAAGCACAACAGGGGTACACTGACTCGTTCGAATCGACCATGGGCCTAAAACAAGGGTGCAAAATCAGTCCGATATTATTTTCTTACTTGATTAACTCCCTAGCCGATGAAATTTCTGCAAACAGCAAACACGGAATTCAACTAGCTCCAAACACCACAGACCTAAGCACTCTCCTCTTTGCTGACGATATTGCCTTACTAGCAGATACTCCTATTGGTCTACAGAATCAAGTTAACCATTTAAAGACAGCTGCTGACAGGCTGGGTCTAGTTATCAACACAGAAAAAACAAAGGTGGTGGTATATAGACTAGGAGGACATCTATCTAAGCACGAGAAATGGACCATCGGGGATACAGAGCTGGAAGTAGTCAGTGAGTACCGGTACCTAGGCAATAAACTGTCCACCAAACTCCGTACAAGTGTAATCCAAACAGATATTGCATGTAGAGCTAAAGCTGCACTTATGCTTTTGATTAGAGCACTCAGAAAAGTAGCACACGTAACCCCCAAATATTTTACAAGCTGTTCGATGCTCAGATTCAGCCCATTCTTTTATATGGTGCAGAGGTATGGGGCTCAAATGAATGCAAGTTAATAGAAGGTGTACATCTCTATGCACTTAAGAAATTTTTGAATGTCTCTCCTCGCACTCCTAATGATGTGGTATATGGAGATACGGGACGATTTCCTTTGTATGTGAATGCCCAGATGCGCGTGATCAAATACTGGTTGAAGATTTTAAAAATGGATGAAAGTAGATTGCCAAACAAAATGTACAAAATGATGCTATGTACATCCCATGATTGGGCCACTAAGGTTAAACGCATCTTGATCGATTGTGATTTGGAGAGGGTATGGACCGAACAGAGAGTCAGTGATGAGACTGCGTTTTTTAAGAGACTGAGGGAAAAACTGATGTACAAGTTCAGTACAGATTGGGAACAAAGAATACTGAAGAGTAACAGGTATACTTTTTACAGAGAGATCAAGAAGGGATGGGGTGTAGAGCAATATCTGTATGACATAGACAAAAAATATTCAGGGATGTATTTATTAAATTCCGAATGGGTATTTCTGAGCTGTACATCCATAAATGGAGATACGTTCCTGATGCAGTAGCAATGTTGTGTCCTCTGTGTAGAGAAGAATTCGAAACTGAAACACATTTTCTTCTCAGATGTCCTGCATTGTACGATCTGAGAGAACACTATATTCTGAAATTCATAGACGTAAATTGCGACAACCCAACCGAATTCATCATGTCATCAAAGCAAAAGTATGTCATAAGATCGACAAGCATTTATTTGTATAAAGCACTTATGCGCAGAAGGGAAGCGATAGTGGCTTTCATATCGACGCAACAGTGGGAGCAAGGAAATTGAAGTCTTGACCAAGTTTTTTTTTAAATGACGGAGCGATGTGAAGGTCCACGTGCAAATCAAGGAAATAACCATCTTGTCTGTTTCATTGTTTGCATCTGCATGGATTTCTCCGTTTGTTCTTCTTCTGTGGTAGTGTGTGGTGCCTGTTGGAATAGAAAATGTTATTCTAGAGTACATGAGGAACGACCCTTTCTACGTCACCAATGACGTCAACCAATGACGTCATATACAGTCGCAATTTACTTGACTGTAGAAATTAAAAAGGGGTCAAAAGTTCTTAAGGCCATTTTGATTCTTTTGTCCTAAAACGCCTACAAAACCATACATATTTGTTACTTTTTTTTTAAGAAAAAAAAATTTCCCCAAAATTTCTTGATCGGGTATTACCGATAGCGCTCAGCCTAGGCCACACCCGCCACCCTGCCTGACTGACTTAGCCTTTCCGGGGAGTTTCACCTAAACCTGGACGCGTTACGTTTTGTCACGTTTGTGTCAAACAGCAGCGTTGGGCCCTGGAGTTAGGGCGTAGGGACCACCCGTTGAGAGTCAAACGTGGGATGGAGTTAGAATATAAAGCTTCACCCGTTATTGATAAAAACTACGGCTACGGAACCTACCGGCGTATTCTGACCATTTTCACCCTCCTGAAACGCCTAAAAAACATACAATTTTTGTTTTGGCGTCTTGGGAAAAAAGAATCAAAATGGGCTACAAAAATGTTTGTAATTTATTTGAAAAAAAAAAACAAAAAAAGTTCTAAGTTTTAAAAATAAAAGTAAACTTTTTTTTTGGCGTTTTAGGACCAAAGAATCAAAATGGCCTTAAGAACTTTTGACAAAAAAAATCCCGCAATTGCGGCCCCTAACCTTGGTTCATCCACGCCACTGCAGTGAGACGCAGCGAGGGACCTCGGGAGCTACCTCGGCCACCTGTCGTCACAGCGAGTGTCTCCTTGTGAGCGAGACACCGCAGGCAACGCCTAGGCCTCGAGTTACCTGCGAGGTTCCTTGCCTAAGATACGCGCTCCTGCTCTGAGGATGCAGGTTGGAAGGACGAAGGTGGCGTGTCTACTTTATCTGACTGTCTGCTCTGATGCTCGTCAGGATTTCTGCCAGCGTGTCTTCGTATGCCTTGCTGTTTCATTCAGATAGTCCTCAGTTTTTGCTGCAGAAGATTTACTTGTGTCGTGTCGGTATTTTTGCCTCCTAGCGAGTTGAAGGAATCCTTTGACCCTTGTATCAGTGTCGAATGCTGTATTTCGTTGACGTTAATTCGTCGCGTTTTTCCTATCTCAGACGAGTGCGTGTCGACTTCAGGACTTGAAGGTTCCACTTCATGCGACACTTTCGTTACATCTCGGTAAGCGGACAAGATCTGGCACTGGAAGCGCTCAGTTCAACGTCAGACGCTCCGACAAAATTGTTGCAGCAGGCACAAATTCTAACAGACGTGTTGTAATATACGGACCATTCACCTCACGTGTTGTTGTAGACACAGTGTCTAACAGACTTTTTGCAGTAAGCACACCGCCCGACTGACTTGTTGTAGTAGACACAACATCCAACAAACTTGTTGCAGTAGGCACATCGTCCAACAGACTTGTTGTAGTAGACACAACATCCAACAGACTTATAGTAGGCACAACGTCCAACAGACAGGCTGTAGTAGGCACAACGTCCGACAGACTTGTTGCAGTAAGCACAACGTCCAACAGACTTGTTGCAGTTAGCGCAATGTCCGACAGATTTGCTGTGGTAAACACAACGTCCAACAGACATTTTGCAGAAAGAACATCCAACAGACATGCTGCAATAGGCACACATTTCAGCAGACATTTTGCAGTAGGCACAACTATCTGCCTCCCCTGATGGCCTGCAGACCCAGAAAGACAACCTCGCCTATGCGTCCAAACGAGTTGGTTTAAGAATCAATAGAAAACACACAACGTCATGGTTGTTCGTTGAGGGGGTTTTCTGGGTCGGGGAGAAAAGTGGATCCTTGATGGAGGCAGCCTTTAGGTGGTTAACTCCTTTAAATACCTTGGGTACACCTTTACAATTAAGCTGTTGGAAAGTGTAGCTCTGTACAGCGTTGCCACAAAGACAGGCAGAAGACCGTCTCATTACTTAAGATGGTGTGGACATTTTAGTAGCATTTAGTAAGACGACAACAAAGGGGGGGGGGGGGGGGAAGTAATGCGGCAGCAAATGCTTTCGGAGAAAGTGTTGCAGCATTCAGTAAGACGGCAACAAAAAGGAGGGAAGAAATATGTGCAGCATTCAGTAAGACGGCAACAAAGGGAGAGGTAGAAAGTTTTGCAGCAATAAAAGAAAGGAAAGAAGAAGGTTGTAGCATTTGATAAGACGGCAGCAAATATAAAGGGAGAAGGGTGTTGCAACTGTTCAGTAAGACGGCAACAAAGGGAAGGGGGAAGTTTGTATCAGCATTGAGTAAGACGGCAACAAAGGGGGAGGTGGGAGGGGTTGTATCATCAGTCAGTAAGACGGCAACAAAGTGAGGGGGAGAAGGGTGTTGCACCATTCAGTAAGACGGCAACAAAGGGAGGGGGAAAGTTTGTTGTAGCATTTAGTAAGACTGCAACAAAGGGAGATGGGTTGGGGTTGTATCAGCATTCAGTATGACGGCAACAAAGGGAGAGGGAAAAGGGTTTTGCAGCATGCAGTAAGACGGCAAAGAAGGAATGGGAGAAGAGTGTTACAACATTCAGTATGACGGCAACAAAGGGAGGAGGAGAAGGTGGGTTGTGGAAGGGAAGCCAGGACAGCCCCAAGCAAGAGGGACGATGGAGGAGGGCCACCAGCAAAAAGCGTGTTGCATCAAACCGTGTTGGATGAGACCTGTCTCCTGACAGGACAGCTCTTCAGCACTGTCACACAGGCAGCTGTGATCCGACACGTCTTTAGCTGGCTTTTCTCAGTCTCGTCTGATCACCTTCTTAAGGAGTGATTAACGGCAAATAACTTTTGCTACGAAGGTCCATGACAGAGACAAGTTCACCTTGTCGACCAAAGAGGGGTGGAATGGAGGAAAGCTGACGGGATTGGCACTACTAGAGGTCTGACTCATTCTTGAAAAGACTGACTCGTGGAGCGGGCTGTGTCGTCAGGGTACAAGGTCTGAGTGCAACACAAAGGCTGTGTTCCGACTTCAGTGTGTGGCCTCATTTTCTAAAAACAATTTGAAACAAAACTTACATTAGTGTGTGAGTAGAAGAGAGCAGGAAAGAAGTAAAATTGGTCTAAAATGTTTAGTGTGTTCATTAAAATAGTGGCTGGTATTTAAAAAAAAAAAGTCCTACTTTAACGATTAAATATTCCCATCCTCTCACCTCCCTTCTATTCCACTTCTATTTTCCGTATCATATCAAGTGTCTATTTCCTTCCCATGTCGGCCTCTGGGTGTCAGGATTCAGGGTGCAGTGTCCAAGAGCGGCACAGAATGCGGCACAAAAGACCCGCGTTGTAGAGCAGGACTGCTCTGGAGGCAGACTAGACGTCTGCCAGGATGTGCTGCTTGGAAGAGGGCTCTCTCCTGTCGTCAGTAATCTGCTGAAATATCACAGTTGTTAATGTTGAATGTTTTCCTGGCTGTTCATGAAAGTAATCTCTCAATCATTTCGGCAGAAAGTTTGATGACTGTCGAATTTTGCCTCGTCACTCTTTGTAAGGCACTTCTTTCAGGATATCACGAAGAAAATCAAGACTGACAACACAGCTGATGCAAAGAACAGAAAAAATGTCGCATTGTCTACCGGGAAGGCCTTCAAATCTATATACAAAGCAGGTTCTTGTTTCCGTTCTTCTGTAGCAGTTCGATGTGGTCTTTCTAGTTTAGACAGTGACTAAGTGTTACCCCCAGCTGTCTGTATGTTTTCACATTAACCTGTGATCACTAGAAAGGACATTTTCAAGTCCAGGTTTACTCCTCTTTTCAAGGAATCCGTTTTCAGTAGTTTTGGTGACGCCAAGGTCTGAGGTCTTGTACTTCCTGGGAGTATGTTGTGTAGACAGTTCTGTATCAGTCCAACAAGAGCCTTGCCATCTACACCTTTGCAGAGTGTATCGCCTCAATGGCTGATAATCAGTCTGCCGTTAGAAGTAAAGAGGATTGGTGCCGGAGATAGGGTGGCGTGTTCATGCTTGTTGATAGTGCGATGGTGTGATGACGCGAAAACTCCGTGACCGATTTGAGAGGAAGCTTTCTCTCTATCTCCAAAGCGGTGAGTCTACCCCTGAACGTCCGAGCCTGTGCAGCAGTGAGTCTGAATCGCTTGGAATGGGCGTGACACGTCCAGAAAACTGTACTATCCTCGGTGCTACGTTGTGTCCTTTATGCAAATAGATCAAGGTCAAGAAGATTGAATGTCTCTACCTCGAGGTGGTGCAGGGCGATTCTTGCAAATGACGTCATGACCAGTGAGGTGGGCGCTAAGTGTCGGGAGTCACTGCTGCATGAGGGCGTTGACATCTTTGGCACTGGACAGATGCCTGACGTCATCCAGGAGTTGGGAATGATGCTTGTGTCGACAGACAGTTGGAACAACATGGCGAACAAAAGGCATGCTGCTAACATGACTCATGCAGAATTCTTCTGTTGATTCTTTCTGGATCTCATGCTTTGCTGAAGTTAGATTTCCTGGAGGTTCTACAAACATTTTCACACACTTTCCTGATTGAGGGAATCGAATCTTGAATAAAAACGTATTTAATAGTTTTACAAGGGTATTTTCTTCGTCTATTTTGATTTAACTTTTCCTGTACTTGCACTCCACAATTTTCTGAAGGCTCTGCCGTGTTCCATAACTGCTATTTGAAGCAAAGAGGTGTTCTAGTTTTTCCTTCCAAGCCACTTTACACTGTCTTTTGTCTCCACTTTGTTATGTAGTTCACGTCCACGTTTGCTGTTCTTTTACTTCACCACGACCTTCACTGCAGGTCCCGTCACGGACAGCTGGAGTCGGACCCAGTGAGGGAGACATTCACAGTGACAGTTTTAGGACACGGTGGTTGCATGATATGCTCTGAAGTAATGATCAAATCAAGTAATTAATGTGAACAGCTCTCAAGAAGTGTATTGGAAATCACCCGCATGTCAAGCTTGTGGTCTTTACTGTTGTCAACTCCACTGCCTTCTCCTGATTTTATTCTAAACTGTAGTCCTCATCAGTGCCTTGTCTCCCTTGCAGTCTCTACTGTAGTCCACCTCGCTGCCTTGTCCCATTATGAGTCTCTACTGTAATCCACCCCGCTTCCTTGCCCATTATGAGTCTGTGCTGTAGTCCACCCCGCTTCCTTGCCCATTATAAGTCTGTGCTGTAGTCCACCTCACTGCCTTGTCCTATAATGAGCCTGTGCTGTAGTCCACCTCACTGCCTTGACCTATTTTGAGTCTCTACTGTAGTCCACCGCACAACCTTGTCCCATTATGAGACTGTACTGTAGTCCACATCTCTTCCTTATCCCATTATGAGTTTCTACTGTAGCCCATCTCACACCCTTGTCCCATTATGATTCTGTGCTGTAGTCCACCTCAGTCTTGTCCCATTATGAGTCTCCACTGTAGTTCACCTCTCTGCCTTGTCCCAATGTATAGTATGTAATGTAGTCCACCTCTTTGACTTGTCCCACTCGTATTCTGTAATGTAGTCTACCTGCGTATAATAGTATCGGTGGAATCTGTGAATCAAACAATCTGATAAACACTTCAAAGTACACACGTTTTATTATTCTCAATGACGCTTTATTTTTACTATTCCGGCCTTTGCTCTATATGCCAAGTCTTTAAGTGACCTATTTCTACAGAGTATTGTAGTGAAACCTGCTCCTCCTCCTGCTCCTCCCCCCCCCCTCCTCCCCCTCCTCTTTCTCCTCTTCATCGTCCTCTTCCACCTCATTCTTGTCCTCATGTTTCTCCTCGTGTTCGTGCTTTTCGTCCTCGTCGTCGTCGTTCTCCCCCTCGTCCAGCCCCGAGTTGCACAGACTCAAGCGCTGAGCAGCGCTTACAAGCGCTGAGCAGCGCTTGCGCCGTGAAACGGCTTGTTCAGGACGCGTAGCGCTGCAAAGCGCTGCATGTGATTCGGCGCTTTGCAGAGCTGCGCCTCCTGAACAAGCCGTTTCACGGCGCAAGCGCTGCTCAGCGCTTGTAATCGCTGAGTCTATGCAACTCGAGGCAGCTCTTCCACTTTCGCCTCATCAGCATTTCATACTTTCTGTTTTCCTGTTTCTCCTCTCTCCTCCTGCTTCTTCAGCCTTTAAAAAGGCTACCTTTTTCTTTGCCTTCAAATCGCTCTTACTTTCCCACTTTACACTCCCTATCCTCTTTCCCATTTACCTAGTTTTTCCTTTTCTTTTTTTATCCTTTTCCTTCTTGTTTTGCTTCTGTTCCTTGTCTTCTGTTTCATTAGTTTTCTTTTCCTGTTACTTGTGCTCTATTGTTCCTATTTGTTTCTGCCTCACATCATACACCTTCTTCTGTTTCTTCCGTGTTTTCTTTTTTCTTCTCGCTACTGTGACTGCTTCTTGTACACTCCATCGAATTATGTTCCTCCTCTTTCCATGATTTGTCTTTTCCTTATCCTCTGCCCACTTTTCATTCTCTTCCTGATGTTGCTCCTGTTCCTTTCCACTACAACTTTGTCCTCCGTATCCTCTTTCTCTCTCTGCTCCTCCATCTTTTGCTCTCTACATGTGCCTCTGTCCCCGTTTCTATTTGTGGTACAGATTCCTCCATGTTGTCTTTTGTCGTGTCTCTTTTTTCTTTCCTGCTCCTTCTTCCCCACCTCTACCTACTTCGTCCTCTACCTCTAACCCTACTCCTCATTCTCGTCCATCTCTCGCTCTTTCCCATTGGAATCACATGACACAGCATCGCTGCCATCCGATGAGGACGAGAGTTCTCCACGGATGTTGAAGGAAACGTATGGGGTCAAGGACAGATGAGAGGGTCACATGAACTCTACTTCCATCTTCCAGCTTACAATTCACTTAGAGGCTGACAGCGATGTGTTCTTCAGTGAGGTGGGGGAATGGAGGGAAGTGGAACACAGCCAATTCTGTCTCCCAGTCCTGCAGTGCTCTTGAAACCCTGCATTAGCTGCATTTTCTCTTATTTTCTATTTTAGTTGAGAGTTTACGATTAGGAAACACTTTTCTCCTTTCTACATTTTTGCTCATCGTCACTAAAAGTGTTTCACCTCTTTGATAAATCAGACAGATCCCTCAAAAGAGAGAGAGAGAGAGAGAGAGAGAGAGAGAGAGAGAGAGAGAGAGAGAGAGAGAGAGAGAGAGAGAAATGAAGGGATAAACTCTACTAAAGTTAGTAATTTAATTGTTCCTCCATCGCGTTGCCATAGTAACAGGATGCACGCCACGACGAGCGCGAGTTTCAGTGTGTAACGCTGGTTCCTTTCTTTCTTTGCAGTATCGGAGGTGTAAGGAAGCCATGGGAAGGGAGGTGAGTGGCATCCTCTCTTTGCCTCCATGCACTCTGTCTACGTCTTCCAGAGCTACAAACTCGTCAAGGAAGTCAGTTTTGTTTTCCCCAATCAGACTGGACACGCCTCGCGAACTAATTTATTTAAATATTTTAATGAAAAAAGCAATCTTGAAATTATTTTCTGTGTGTCTACGTACCGAAACTTTGAATACATTAAATACTTTATTTATACAGGGTCACACACGATCATTGTACATTTTCTATTGGCACTTTTAACACCAACAATAATCTCCCCCCCCCTCTCTCTCTCTCTCTCTCTCTCTCTCTCTCTCTCTCTCTCTCTCTCTCTCTCTCTCTCTCTCTCTCTCTCTCTCTCTCTCTCTCTCTCTCATAGACAATCTGCAATCCATGTCAAAAAAGCTTGGTCTTACCATAATGACTTGAAAAACAAAACTCATGTTTTTTCGGGGAGAGGGATTTCTGGGTCGGGGAGAAAGGAGGACTTTGCGCCAAGATGAGCTGGAGGTAGTCAAGTAGGTTAGCTATTTGTTTTGTTTTTTTTACAACTAAGCTGTCCATTGGAGCTGCCCTTGATGTCCAAGCAGTGAAACCTAAGTAGAAAACTGTCCATTTACTAAAAGCTATGTGGAGACTCAACACCCTAAACACTAGTGATTTTTACCCCCATTGTATAATGCCCATGTGTAGCCTTCTCTTTTCTGTGGCTCGGAATTGTGGGGGCTGGACGAAAGAAAGTGCATTGGAAGGGCTCATATGTTTGCTTGGAAGCGGATTCTAAATGTTGATACGCAGTCTTCACATACATTGTGTTCTAGTGAATGAGGCAGGTATCACCTGTACATCAACGACACAGTTCGAGCTGTTAAATTTTGGGTAAGGATGTGCGAATGACGATTGAGAGGATACCGAATCAGGCATACCTTATGTTGCTTGATAAGAAAAGATATGAACAATTAAACTGGAATAAATCAGTGGAACTATGCCTAGCCAGACTGGGTTTTACAATTGTGTGGAAGAACGGTGGAAAGGAGAATGAGAAGGATTTCATTTGAGCACTCCGACAAAGACTACGAGCCTGTAACTAGCAAGATTGGAACGAAACTAGCTGTCAGCGATATTCATTGGGCTTGACCCCTTTAAACAAACGCTGCAATGTAAAATCAATTTAAACTACAGAAACATCAAGAAGTCTAGATGTGCCTTTGTTCGTAAGATCCTGTCCACTCCGTAAACATATTGAAGACGAACGTAATTTTGTAATAAATTTCAAAGTTCATAATGATCTGAGACAGAAATGCATTTTAAAACATACACAATGATCGAGAAATGTACATGTAACACAACTGATAGATGGGCATGACATTATAAAAACCCATGACGTTGCAATGTGCATTTACTATGCATACAAGTTGCGCATGCAAAAAATAAGCCAAGATGAACACCCTGGGCGAAAGCAACGAGATGAGTCAGTTTCAGTCAAACTCGAAAACTACAAAACTTACAGATAATGTTCACCTTGTCTCTTGAGTGGCTTCCATATCGACGCAACAATGAGAGGACGGAAATTGAAGTTTTGACCAAGTTCTTCTGACGGAGCGATGTGAAGGTCCACCTGCACATCAAGGAAATAACCACCTCGTCTGTTTAATTGTTTGCATCTGCATGGATTTCTCCGTTTGTTCTTCTTCTGTGGTAGTGTGTGGCGCGTGTTGTGTTAGAAAATGTGATTCTAGAGGTAAAGAGGAACCATCCTTTCTACGTCACCAATGACGTCAACCAATAACGTCATATACAGTCGCAATTTAGTTGACTGTAGAAATAAATAAAGGGACCGAGACTCTTAACAATTTCCAACAGATCTCAAGTTGGAATGAGTTGCAGCCATGCAGAAAGAATTGTATGGAATGTTTTCCTCTGCACTGCAGGCTGGAGCACCCACATTTGCTGAAACAGCATATATTACAAACCGATCTCTTTGTTATTTCCAGTTGTCAATCACAATGAAGAAAACTAGAATCGTAATAGCTTCTGATACGAGCTCTGTCAACGTGCACCGGTAATGGGCACTACTACCAACGCGAGTGGGATGCGCCTGCAATGTGCCGACCTTGCGTCTGCGAGTCAGGAGTCTGGTCAATATAGAGTCCGTGTTATGAATAAAGGAGACACCTGATGTCACCGCCTTCCCTTCTGCTGCCTTCCTGGGGGGAGTGGAGGGGGAGAGACACACCGACTGTATGCCCCTGCCTGCTCGAGCTAAATACCAGGCCATCACTGCACACCCTCTTTCATGTGTGTAGCACCTCCTTGGGAGGTAGAAAAGGGGAGACAGGACAACTCAAGATGACCAGTCTCTGGGGAAGCTGGCCTACAGCTGCGACAGGCTGATGGACTCGGGTCTGGTACGCGTTTCTTAAGCAAGGTACACGCCTCGAGGGCTATCCGAGGGCGAGCAAGACGTCTAAGAAACGGCCAATCAGCAATCAGCAAGGCGGAAGTCCGAGAGAGCATGACTGTGTCCTGGCGCCAGAGTCGGTGAAGAAGTTGCCGATAGACGAAATAACTGACGATGCAGACATCACAGCAGTTTATCACTTGATAGAACACACCATGGTGACATCTCAAATGGCACGATAACTTTTTCAACGAAAAAAAAGCAACCCAGGTTCAGTTATAGACAATTTTGTCGAAAGCTTTGTGCCTCGATTACACTTCGATCGATTCAAGGGACATAATTCAGAGAGTAGACATGTACAGTGCTTCGTGTATGCAAACGATGAAATAAATTTCGACAGTGTTTGCCCAGAAGAAAAAAATTGTACACATACTCCTCAAAATGTACAAATGAATATTCGAAAAGCAAATACTTCCGTGAACGTACACTTTTCTATTCTCAGACAGTGATAAACTCAAAGGACAGTTGGCATAAAGACAATTATTTCATACGACAAAGATCTCGGGTCCCAAAACAAGTGTGACATTCACCTAGCAACTCCACTCTCACAGACGTCCTTTACAAACGTCACTATGGTTTCCAAAGTTGTGACGAATTGTTCCTTTCCTTTCCGGACCCATGCAACGACGCAAAGGAAAGACGGGGCAAAAATACCTTTAGCAAGCATACACTGTTAGCTCACGAGCTCTCCTTGCATTTAGAAAGCTTTTGTTGGCAACTGAGTCAATGGCTTTACCAAAGACGAAACGGAGTTTGTGGCAAACACAGCTGTGCAACACGCCGACGACGACAAACAGTGTAAGACGGGTCGTAGCACCTAATCAGTCCTTACCCAGAGAGGAATACTTCTTAAGCCTGTGACGCAACAAACAAGCTGTGACACAAACCTTGTGGAGAATCGAATCCCATTTTCTGAACGTTCACGACGAAAGACAACAATCTCCTCAGGGTCTGGATCAGCAGAGCTTGGGTCATCCCGCCCTTGCATTCTCTGTACAAGGAAGCATGGCGACACCACCACTGCACTTTGCAAGATGGAAAGAAGACGGTGCGTGACAGAGATGGACACTAACGGCGTACAGAGCTTGCTTGCGTTCCATCTTGGACGGCAGAACGGATGCCACAGAATCTTGAGCATGCCTAGTTTTCTTGATGCCCACCTCACTGTTTCACCAGAAACAAATGAAGTCACAGTGTGGAGCACTGTGTACTGCTAGAAGCATGAAGGTGACACAAAGGATTGTTGGTGCCATGCAGCGCCTGACGTGGACTGGACACAGCTCTTGTGTCAACCAGGAACTGCAGATGCCACCCCAGCTTTCCTCTCAGCATCAAAATAGGACCTGCCGTGTGGACTGATCCACTGCTACTGCAGGCAGAGGACACCTGCCCCATGTCTGCCACCCACACAGAGTGGTTCCGAGGACGGCGTGCTGCTCCTGTCAATGTCCTGTGGAAGGCAAAGCAGTGTGACGTTGTAGTCAGCATCAGACATTGTACTGAATGAAACAGTTCTGTTGTGAAGAACGAACCCACCTCCACTTACTTTAGGGAAAAAAGTTTTGTCATCCTTTTCTCTGTTTAAAAATAAACAACTGAACATGCAACACAGAAAGACACGAAGATCTGCTCACGACGTCAGCCTAGATGAGGTGGAGAGGCAGTCTTTCTCCATACCACGGCCTCCACAGCAGGTCCCGTCACTGACAGCTGGAGTCAGACCCAGGAAGACAGATACAGTGACGGTTTTCATACACGGGTCGTGTGCTCTTTGCTCTGAAGTAATGACCAAATCAAGCTATTGATGTGAAAATCTCTCAAGAAGTGTAATGTATCGTTACAAAGCATGCCGGTTCCCCCTCTAGATAAGAAAGAGGTTGGGAGTGTGGATGCGTCTGACAAGTAATATTAATTAGACATCAAGCAGGGAAAACGCAAGTACTCTTAATGGTCAGAACTGTGTGGTGCTGTTGCCCTTTCCTTCAACTGGCTTCTCAACTTTCTCACACTCGACCTCTCCAACGTTAGACCACAGTCCAGCACAACAGGAACATTTAGTAAATTAGGGCCGGAAGGAGGTCCAGTCTGCAGACACTCAGAAGACAGACAACAGACACAGAACGATAGAGCCAGCACCGAGGCAATTCAACGCAGCCCTTTCTTACCACCAGCTCTGACTAGGGGCCCTCGCTAGCTCTAAGGAAGTCCACTTGGCCTTGGTCCCCAGACCTGGCCTGGCGCGTTTCATATTGTACAGAGATATTATAAAACAATCTTTGGAAATGAGGTGTATCTTCATAACCTGAATCGAAAAGTTTTCAGAGATGGACGGATATGCTTCCGTATTAGGCAGCGAATTACTTACTTACTTACTTACGCCTTTGACCCCTCCTGGGGCATAGGCCGCTAACAAGGGTTCTCCAGCCATCCCGGTCCTGAGCAATCTTTTCCAACTGTCCCCAAGAGTGGTCTGTTCTCTTGACATCGGCGTCCAGGTCTCGGCGCCAACTGTTTTGAGGTCTATCTCTCTTTCTCTTCCCTTGCAGGTTCCATGAAAGGGACTGTCTGGTGGTATTTGGGACCGGTTTGCGTAATGTGTGCCCTAACCATCTCCAGCGCCTCTGAATGATCTCTTGGTCTGCTGATTGTTTGTTTGTGCGTTGCCAGAGCTCCTCGTTGCTGATCTTTTCAGGCCATCGTTTCTGTAGAATGAGGCGCAGATATGTGTTGATGAAGGTCCTCCATCTTTTGGAGCCGTAGAGCAGAACAGATTGGTGTTGAAACTCCTGATCTTTGTTTTGATGGACAGGTCTCTTGAGCTCCAAATGTTTATCAGTTGGAGGAAGGCTGTCCTGGCTTTTCCAATTCTTGCCTTCACATCTGCGTTGGTTCCACCTTGCTTGTTGACAACGCTGCCAAGGTAGGTGAAGTCGTCCACTTCTTCCAGCGCTTTGTCATTCAGTGTGATGGGCGATGTGTTGGAAGAGTTGACTTTCAGGAGCTTGCTCCTCCATTTGTGGATGTTGAGGCCAAGGCGAGTAGAGTTGTCTGCCACAATGCTGGTCTTTTCCTGCATCTGCTGCTGGGTGTGGGAGAGAAGGGCCAGGTCATCCGCAAAATCGAGATCATCAAGATGTGACCACATCGTCCACTGGACGCCGTTTCGCTTTCCTGCCGTGAATGTTTTCATGACCCAGTCGATGGCCAGCAGGAACAAAAACGGCGACAACAAACGGCCTTGTCTCACTCCTGTCTGTACCTGGAATGCCTCTGTGAGTTGACCTCCATGGACTACTCCGCATGAAAGTCCGTCGTAAGAGTTTCTGGTGATGCTGGCGATTTTCTCGGGGACCCCGTATTGTCTTAGCAGCCTCCAAAGTGATGCCCTGTCCACGCTGTCAAAAGCCTTCTCGTAGTCAATAACATTGACGTACAGGAGTGAGTTCCACTCAAGAGACTGCTCCCGGATGATACGTAGTGTTGCGATCTGGTCTGTACAGGAGCGATCTTTGCGGAAACCAGCCTGCTGATCTCGCAGCTGCCCGTCAACAACGTCTTTCATCCGGTCTAGCAGGATCCTGTTGAAAACCTCTCTAGGGATGGATAATATGGTAATCCCTCTGTAGTTGGAGCAGGAGCTCAGGTTGCCTTTCTTTGGGAGCTTGATGCGGTAGCCTTCCTTCCATTCTGTGGGGACTTGTTCTTCTTCCCAGATCTTCTTCAAGAGGGGTGGAGCATCTCCACAGTTGTTTCCACATCTGCCTTCAGTGCCTCTGCTGGGATTCCATCAGGTCCGGCTGCCTTGCCGTTTTTCAGCTTCTTGATGGCTCTGCGGATCTCTTCCTTTGTAGGTGCACTGCAATCTATCGGCAGGTCTCTATCCGCCGGTTGGATGTCAGGTGGGTCGTGTGGGGCTGGTCTGTTGAGTAGTTCTTCAAAATGTTCCACCCATTTTCGCTTCTGTCCCTCTTGGTCGTTAATCTGTTTTCCATCCTTGTCTTTCACTGGCCTTTCAGGTTTGCTAAATTTGCCAGATAGCTTTTTGGTGCTGGCATACAGTTCTTTCATGTTTCCGTTTCTGGTTGCTTCCTCCGCTTCTGTCGCTAGAGTGTCTACATAGTTCTTTTTGTCGGTGTTGATGCTCTTCTTCACGTTCTTGTTGGCCCGTGTGTACTCTTCTTGTGCTTTGGCTTTCTCTGCTCGTGTCCGGCTGTTGTTGAGTGCCACCTTCTTCTCCTTTCTCTGTTCTATTTTCTTCAGGGAGTCTGTTGAAATACACTCCTTGTGGTTATGCTTCTGTGGGCCTAAGTCTTCCTGGCAAGCTGACTTCATTGCCTCTTCCACTGTCTTCCATTCCTTGTCTATTGTTTCTTCCTCTTCTTCCTCCATCAGTTCCTGCAGGACTTGGAATTTGTTCATGAGTGACAGCTTGAACTCTTGCAGTTTGGTCGTATCCTTGAGAAGTGTGATGTTGTACTTCTGTCGCTGGTTCTTCTCCCCTGTCCAGTACCTATTTAGTTTCAGTTTGACGCGGGCGACAAGGAGATGGTGGTTCGAAGCAACGTTTTAGTGAACTATTTACCCACTAATTCTGATATATGAATGATATTCATTGTAATTCACTTCTATGTTCTGCATATTCGGAATTGGATGAAATGAAAAAGCACTTCTTGCTTGAGTGTCCAGTGTTTGAAGACTTGAGAGAACAATACCTAAGTGAGTTGACATATATGCAGACGATGATGTCCAATTTATTCTATTCACAGAAGAAACAAAACATGTCCGCCAAGCATCCACATACTTGTATTGTGTCTTTAAAATGAGGAGGAAGGCAGTCGGTATTGCCATGGTCAATAAAGCTTATTATGTTTGATTTGATTGTGACGGGCAAGCGGCCCAACAATAAACTTATTTCGTTCGTTTCGTTCGTTCTTTCTCCCTCCCTCTCTCTCTCTCTCTCTCTCTCTCTCTCTCTCTCTCTCTCTGTCTCTCTCTCAATTGTACAGTTGCTTAAAATCATGTGGAACTTGCATACAATGAACCCTAAAGTATATCTGAAAATGTTCGATGCCCAGGTAGAACCAGTTTTGCTGTAC
>JAWQFJ010004374.1:0-20000 GCA_034096865.1 Theodoxus fluviatilis | reverse complement strand
ATCATAGCCTTGTCCCATTATGAGTCTCTTCTGTAGTCCACCTCTCTGTCTTGTCCCAATTTAGAGTATGTAATGTAGTCCACATCTTTGACTTGTCCCACTTGTATTCTGCAATATAGTCTACCTGCGTATAATAGTATCGGTGCGATCTGTGAATGAAAAAATCTGATAAACACTTCAAATGACACACATTTTATTATTTTCAATGACCGCGTTATTTGTACAATTCCAGCCTTTGTGCTATATTTAAGTGACCTATTTCTACTGAGTCTTGTAGTGAAAACCTGCTCCTCCTCCTGCTCCTAAAATCACCCCACTCTCGAACGCTTCGTCCAACTCTATCCCTATCTGTCTTCCCCACTGTCATCACCTCATTTGTAGTCTCTACTGTATACCACACTACCACCTTGTCTCACTGTCAGTCAGCATTGTAGTCCACCCCGCTGTCTTGTCTCACTTCTAGTCTGTACTGCAGTCCACCCTACTGTCTCGTCCCACTTGTAGTCCACCCGACAGTCTTGTCCCACTTGTAGTCTGTACTGTAAACCACCCGAATGTCCAACTTGTGGTCTTTATTGTTGTCAACTCCACTGCTTTCTCCTGCTTTTATTCTAAACTGTAGTCCTCATCAGTTCAATGCCTTGTCTCCCTTGTAGTCACTTCTGTAGCCCACCACATTGCCCCGTTATATGTCTCTACTGTAGTCCATCCTCTCTGCCTTGTCCCAATTTATAGTCTGTAATGTAGTCCACCTCTTTGACTTGTCCCACTTGTATTCTGTAATGTAGTCTACCTGCGTATATGTGCAATCTGTGAATCATACAATCTGATAAACACTTCAAAGGACACACATGTTATTTTTCTCAATGACAGCGTTATTTGTGGAATTCCGGGCTTTGTTGTATATGCCAAGTCTTTAAGTGACCTATTTCTACAGTGTCTTGTAATGAAAACCTGCTCCTCCTCCTCCTACTCCTCGTCATTGTACTCCTCCACATCATTCTTGCTTTAATGTTTCTCCTCGTCCTCGTCCTTTTCGTCCTCGTCGTCGTCGTTCCCCTCCTCGTCCCTCTCTTCCTTTTTCCTCTCCTTCTCCTCATTTCATGCTTTCTGTTTTCCTGTTTCTCCTCTCTTTCCTCCTGTTTCTCCAGCCTTTAAAAACGCTACTTTTTGCCTTTCCGTCAAATCGCTCTTACTTCCCTACTTTACACTATCCTCTTTCCCGTCTCCATATCGTTTCCTTTTCTTATTCATCCTTTCCCCTTCTATTTTGCTTCTTTTCCTTGTCTTCTGTTTAATTTTTTCCTAGTTGTGCTCCATTGTTTTAATTTGTTTTTGCCTCTCATCATACACCTTCTTCGTTTCTCCCGTGTTTTTTCTTCTCGCTACTGTGACTGCTTCATGTACACTCCATCGAATAATGTTCCTCCTCTTTCCATGTTTTGTCTTTTCCCCATCCTCCGCCCACTTGTTTTTTTATCTTTTCGATGTTGCTCCTGTTCCTTTCCACTACAACTTTGTCTTCCGTATCTTCTTGCTCTCCCTGCTCCTCCATCTTTTTTGCCTTTACATGTGCCTCTTTCCCTGTTTCTATTCATGGTACAGTTTCCTCCTTCTCCATTTTCTCTTTTGTTGTGTCTTCTTTTTTCTTTCCTGCTCCTAGTTTTCCATCTCCACGTACTTCGTCCTTTACTTCTAACCCCTACTCCTCATTCTCGTCCATCTCTCGCTCTTTCCCATTGGAATCACATGACACAGCATTGCTGCCATCCGATGAGGACGAGAGTTCTCCACGGATGTTGAAGGAAACGTATGGGGTCAAGGACAGATGAGAGGGTGACATGAACTCTACTTCCATCTTCCAGCTTACCATTCACTTAGAGGCTGACAGCGATGTGTTCTTCAGTGAGGTGGGGGAATGGAGGGAAGTGGGACACAGCCAATTCTGTCTCCCATTCCTGCAGTGCTCTTGAAACCATGCATTAGCTGCATTTTCTCTTACTTTCTGTTTTAGTTGTGAGTTTACGATTAGGGAAACACTTTTCTCCTTTCTACATTTTTGGTCGTCGTCACTGAAAGTGTTTCACCTCTTTGATAATTCAGACAGATCCGTTAAGCAGAGAGAGAGAGAGAGAGAGAGAGAGAGAGAGAGAGAGAGAGAGAGAGAGAGAGAGAGTGAGGTGAAGGGACGAAAATTAATAAAGTTGGTAATGGTAAAGTTGCTATAGTGACAGGATGCACGCCATGTCGAGCGCGAGTTTCAGTGTGTAACGCTGAATCCTTTCTTTATTTGCAGTATCAGAGATGTAAGGAAGTCATGGGAAGGGAGGTGAGTGGCATCCTCTCTTTGCCTCCATGCACTCTGTCTACGTCTTCCGGAGCTACAAACTCGTCAAGGATGTCAGGGTTTTTCCAAGTCAGACTGGACACGCCTCGCGAACTAATTTATTTAGATACATAATATGATATAAAAGCAATCTTGCAATCATTCTCTGTTTGCCTACGTACCAAAACATTGAATACATTAAATACTTTATTTATGCAAGGTTACATACAAACAATGTCCATTTTCAATTGACCCTTCTAACACCAACAGTAATCATCCCTCTCTCTCTCTCTCTCTCTCTCTCTCTTTATCTATCTCTCTCTCTATCTCTCTCTCTCTTCTTCTCTTTCTCTCTCTCTCTCTCTCTCTCTCTCTCTCTTAAACAATCTGCAATCCATGTCAGAAAAGCTTGGTCTTATCATCACTAATTGAAAAACAAAAATCATGTTTTTTGTGGAGAGACGGATATCTGGGTCCTTGAGAAAGGAGGACGTTGCGAGAAGATGAGCTGGAAGTGGTCCACTAGTATATATACTTGTTTTTTGTTGTATAACTAAGCTGTCCGATGGTGCTGCTTTTGATGTCCAAGCTGTGAAAGCTAAGAAGAAAAGTGTCCATTTACTGGACGAAAAAATTGCATTGAAAGGTCTCATATGTTTGCTTGCAAGCGGTTTCTGAATGTCGATACGCTCTCTTCACATACACGTACATTGTGTTGTGGCAAATGAGGCAGGTATCCCTTGTACATCAACAACACGGTTGGAACTGTTAAGTTTTGGCTGAGGATGTGCGAATGCCGATTGAGAGGCTGCCGAAACAGGCATACCTCGTGTTGCTTGATAAGAAAGTAGATGAAAATTTTAACTGGAATATATCAGTGGACCTATGCCTAGCCAGACTGGCTTTTACATTTGTGTGGAAGAACGGTGGAAAGGAGAACGAGAAGGAATTCATTTGTGCACTCCGACAAAAACTACGAGCCTGTAACTAGCAAGACTGGAACGAAACTAGCTGGCAGCGATAGATTCATTATGTTTGACTCCTTTAAACGAACGCTACAATGTAAAAGCTATCTAAACTACAGAACTCAAAGAAGTCTAGATATGTCTTTGTTTATTTTAGAGTGGGAAACAATTCCCCTAGAGCAAGTCTGAAATGCCCAAATGAATATTGCATTAGATCCTGTCCACTCCGTAAACACATTGAAGATGAACGTACTTTTTAAATACAATGCAAAGTTTATAATGATCTGAGACAGAAATATATTTTAAAACATACACAATGATCGAGAAATGCACATGTAACACAGTTAATAGATGGGCATGACATACACACCCATGACGTTGCGATGTGCATATACTATGCATACAAGTTGCACGTGCAGAAAATAAACCAAGGTGAACACCCTAGGCAAAAGCAACGAAATGAATCAATTTCAGTCATACTCGGAAACTACAAAACTTACAGATAATGTTCACCTGCCTCTTGAGTACTTAACATATGGATACAGCAGTGAGAGCACGGAAATTAAAGTCTGGACTAAGTTGGGTTTTTTCTGACGGAGCGATGTGACGGTCGACGTGCACATCAAGGAAATAACCACCTCGTCTGTTTCATTGTTTGCATCTGCATGGATATCTCCGTTTGTTCTTCTCCTGTGGTAGTGTTTGGCGCGTGTTGTGTTAGAAAATGCGATTCTAGCGTAAAGAGGAACCACTCTTTCTACGTCACTATTGACGTCAACCAATGACGTCATATAAAGGCGACATACGGTTTGGAAGACTGGTGGAGGAAGTCTGCGATTCCAGTCTTCAGGGTGAAAACGTGCTCTTGTAGCCCGTTTCGTGGCATGGATCCTCTTCTGTATCAGCTGCATGTAGATCTTGTAGCTGGCACACAGGAGGGAAATGGGCCGCCAGTCGTCAATGCCATTTGGGTCCCCATTCTTTTTCTGTACCAGAGTGATGATTGAGTGCTCCCATTCTTGAGAGACTCTTCTGTTAGTGGCACAGATGTTCTTTGTCTGTCTGCGCTGTCTGATGTAGTCGCACGTGACCCCGTCCCACCCAAGCGACCGACGTGCAGGGAGTGTTTTGATGACATCAGTGACCTCGTCGGCTGAGAAAGTGATGTCTGGCGGAGTCCATTCTGGCGGAGGTGTGTTTAGATCTTCGCTCCAAGGGGTTGCTGCCTCTGTCGTCAGGGGGCGCTGACATCGTTGATGGAATTCTTGGTAGACGGTCTTTTTATCAATCTTGCAGCCCGCAGATGGTGACTTTCGGCTGCTGTTGCGTACGAATTCAATGGCGACATATCAAAACACTTTATTGCCAAAAATGATGCAGAGATCAATGTGAAATTTGAAACTAGCTCACTGGGACCCGCCAGCCAAGACATGACCCCTTCTTGCCCATACTCTCCTGGAGCCAATCATTACTGACATGCTCAGGTACTTGGCAATACGCTTACTTCTTCTCCTGTCCAGCCCTGACATGGCAAGTCCCGACACTACTCGTCTATGTACCATACCGAGGGAACCGATGACCAGCACAACGATTTTTGTCTCAAAACCTGCCTCGCTTAAAAGTGCACAGAGGGGTCTATATTTATCAAATTTTTATGGTAGCATTGGTCGAGAAACGCATCAAATGGGTTGGAAATTTCTGCAATTCTGGCTACAGACTGTGTACGGTATAAAAAGGCAAGTCTGGCTTGGAAGTGTCCATCATATGTCCATTTACTGTGATGGTCTGATTCTGAAACAATTCACAGTGTTAAGTGATGACATTGTTTACTAGTTATTGTCGGACGATCTTAACACACCTGTCATGCCGCTCAGAGTACATACATACATACATACATACATACATACATACATACATACATACATACATACATACATACATACATACATACATACATACATACATACATACATACATACATACATACATACATACATACATACATACATACATACATACATACATACATACATACATACATACATACATACATACATACATACATACATACATACATACATACATACATACATACATACATACATACATACATACATACATACATACATACATACATACATACATACATACATACATACATACATACATACATACATACATACATACATACATACATACATACATATCAAATCACTTTATTGCAGAAAATGTACAAAGATCATACATGGCTGCTAAAATCACAGCTATGTGAAGGAACACTAGTCTAACTGAAGCACCCGTCTGGACAGATTCGTCTCTTCAACGATGATTTAGTAAAACTTCACAAGTCAGCCCATACAAAAGTTCATCTATCTAAGTTCCCTTTCCATTAAGAAATTTCTTCTGGCCCAAGCTCTCCTCGACCCTATCATGACTGACAGACTGAGGTACTTAGCTAGATTCCTGCTTAAGCGTTTTGTTAGGCCCAACAACATGAGGCCTTTGACAAATCTGCGATGTACAGTACCAAGGGACCCAATCACCAGGACTACTATTTTCGTGGAAAAGCCAGCATCATTAAGCGAAAGACAGAGAGGCATGTACTTTTCAAATTTATGTTGGTAGCATCTTTCGATGAATGTGTCAAACGGGCAGACCATTTCGATGATGAAGGCTGTTGAATTAAGATGATCTAAGATACACAAATCTGGCTTGCAAGGTCCCACCACTGACAACCCGTCCATCGAGACATGCTGGTTTCAAATACTTCACAGAACTCAGTCAAAATCGCCTTCTCTAGTGTCTGCCTTACCATTTGCACACATCTGTCGTGCCTCTCTGTGTACAGCCCTTTCAACCTGTTACAGCCATTCAAGGCATGCGAGTTAGTGTCTGAATGAAACCCGCAAACATATCAAAAAGACTTTATTCATGAAAAATGCACAAAATCTGCACACATGAACAAACTATGAATAGATCCATCTTGTAACTCAGAGCTATTCAAATCGCAAGCAAGAAATTGGAGACCTACATTGTCATGTTGAGTGATGAAAGCCAACACAAAAACAACTAGGTTATCCTGACCAAAAAGATTTGTAACATAAATGTCCACGCTTATACACATAAGGCACAGATTGTCATGAGCAGACTAAATTTCACCCGCAAAATAGATAGCTGCTGAGACCTGCATTCACAAAGTTACATCGAGTCAACAGTAGATTGGCTGCAGTGATATTTACATTTACATAGTCTTCAGTTAGATCCGAGTTTATATGATACATACATACATACATACATACATACATACATACATACATACATACATACATACATACATACATACATACATACATACATACATACATACATACATACATACATACATACATACATACATACATACATACATACATACATACATACATACATACATACATACATACATACATACATACATACATACATACATACATTCATACACACACACACACACACACACACACACACACACACACACACACACACACACATACATACATACATACATACATACATACATACATACATACATACATACATACATACATACATACATACATACATACATACATACATACATACATACATACATACATACATACATACATACATACATACATACATACATACATACATACATACATACATACATACATACATACATACATACATACATACATACATACATACATACATACATACATACATACATACATACATACATACATACATACATACATACATACATACATACATACATACATACATACATACATACATACATACATACATACATACATACATACATACATACATACATACATACATACATACATACATACATACATACATACATACATACATACATACATACATACATACATACATACATACATACATACATACATACATACATACATACATACATACATACATACATACATACATACATACATACATACATACATACATACATAAACCAATTTTATTCAGGATTGTGGATGCAAATGTAGTACATCAATATCTGCTCTCCTGAACTTAGCTAAATATGCCTTGGTTGGCACGTCCTGTGATTTACAGCTGAGAGCACTGATTGGCACATGCTTGTTGCCACTGAGAACAAGGGACGGTAAAGGCGCGCAATGCTGTTTTTGTGACGCGATACTACGAGACAACGCGGGGGCTACAACATGGATTAACACGAGCGAACGCGATAGTGAGTCAAATGTCCATGCACTCAGTCACTGGGTTTGGAGCAGGGATAGATTTTGCTCTCAGGTCGCTGCATCGCCTCTGCCACACCTGGAAGGATCCTAGGGCTGCGCTGATGCCGAGGTATCGCGCAAGCCACTTGGATGAGTAGCGCGGATATCCCAGCAGCCTCAGCCCCGACACGACCCGCCTGTGCACAGTGCCCAGGCTGCCGATAGCTATGGAGATGACCAGGCATCTATAACCCAGTGCAGAGATTTCACGACAAAGTGGAGTGTACTTTTCGAATTTCTTTTCGTAGCACGTATCAATGTGCGCATCGAATGGGACAGCAATTTCAACAAGAAACACTTCTCGGTCCTCCTCGTTGATGAGCGCGATGTCTGGTCTTTTTGCTGTGCATTCAAAGATGGCGTCAGAGTGAAACAGCTGCGGAGATAGGACTCTGTCTCTGTACACTGTGACTGAGGTATTACATACATACATACATACATACATACATACATACATACATACATACATACATACATACATACATACACACACGCACACACACACATACACAAATACACACACACCTACATGTACAACCAGTTTTGCTGTACGGCTCAGAGATTCGGGGCACAAATAGAAGGTCAAATGTAGAAAAGGCACATTTGTTTGCAAGCAAGCGCTTCCTGAGTATAGACATTTAGTCACCTAATACCATGTGCGATGGAGAATTAGGACGATACCCTTTGGTTATCAGTAGCACTGTTAGAGCAGTCAAATACTGGATGAGACTATGTAAAATATCAGAAACTAGACTCCCAAAACAGGCTTACTTAATATTGTCAAAAATTAATTTACCTAAAGGAAAGAACTGGGTAAGATCAATTGAAGAAACGTTGTCAAACCTTGGGTTTGCATATAATGTATTTGGCAGAAAGGGGGAACTGTGCATAAAAAAAACTTTTTTTACGTTCTCTAAAGCGACGTTTAAGTGACTGTTCTCAACAAGAATGGTATGAAAAACTCTGCAATAGTGAGAGATTTACCCTCTACCGTTCTTTCAAATTCCCACTGCACTGTGAAAGTTATCTTAGTGACATTAACATTTTTTTTTAAAACCTCAGAGATGCTTTTGTACGCTTCCGATTGGGTAGCAATAGTCTAGGAGTGAACGCAAGGTCAAGGGTTGAAAATGTAGACTTACCTTGTCCATTTTGTGAGAAGGATGAAACTGAGATTCATGTTTTACTTGAATGCCATGCATACACTGATTTGAGAGAAAAGTGTCTTTCAAGACATGTGTTCAAAACTGGGTATGCTACCGTGTCCAGTTTAATTGCAGGCAACGAATTACGAAAAACGAGAGATGTCTCAATGTTTGTATTTTATGTTTTTAAAGGTCGAGCAGAGAAAATGTTGCATAGATAGAGTCATGTGTTTGTATAATTCACACTGCAGTTTTGCGCTTGTTAAGGCATAAAAAGCTTCAATCGTTTTTTAAAACATTTATTGACACATCTCTTTGACTGTACATAGAATTCACAAATGTAGTCATCTTGATTTGACATGCAGGGTTTATCAATTAATGAGTAGTGAGTACTCTTCACTACTTTAGGGTCTTTAATTTCGCTTGTAAATGTATTTCTTGTATAGTTATTCATTGCTACACTGTTTTAAAGTTTATAAATATCTTCCTTGAGAAGATCATGCAGAAGACCCTCCAAGCCCACCACACGTCCATCTCCATCGGCGGTAGGCCTATATCCAACCTCAGATTCGCCGATGACATCGACCTTATGGGCGGCAGCAACAGTGAACTGCAAGACCTCACCGACAGACTTGCAGACAGAGCGAGAGCATGTGGGATGGAGGTCCGCACGGAGAAATAAAAAACGATGGTGAACAGCACGACCGACACCAGTGCAGACATAACCATGAACGGCGAGAAACTAGAAGAAGTCACCAGCTTCAAGTACCTGGGGGCAACCATGTCCAAGGACGGCACCAGTACCGCAAAGGTCCGCATAAGAATAGCCATGGCGACCTCAGCGATGGCCCGACTGAGCAGGATGTGGAGAAGCAACTCCATCAGCTTCTCCACCAAGTACAGACTCTACAAGTTCCTGGTGGTTTCCATCCTACTCTACGGCTGTGAGACCTGGACGTTACTGGCGGACACAGGGCGAATGATCCAGGCATTTGAGTCCAAGTGCCTCCGAAGACTGCTCCACATCTCCTACTTTGAGCACAAGACGAATGAGTTTGTGCGGAACTTGACAGCAGCACTTGTAGGCCCACAGGAACCCCTTCTGGCGACCGTCAAGCGACGCAAGCTGGCCTGGTTTGGCCACGTCACCAGGCACGACTCCCTGTGCAAGACTGTACTGCAGGGCACACTAGAGGGCGGTCGTCGCCGTGGTCGACAGAGAAAGAGCTGGACGGACAACGTCAAGGAGTGGACGGCCCTCCCCATGAAAGAGCTGCTCAAAACAGCCACTAACAGACCTGAATGGCGGAGGATCTCCGTGTCGTCGTCCCTCATGTCGCCCCGACGGCCAGAGCGGCCAAGGGAATGAGATGAGATGAGATGAGATGAAATATATGATAACATCAGATGGGTCGTCTGCCGATTAAAGATCAATCAATTAATCAATCAATTAATCAGTCAGTCAATCAATATGTCTCTCTGTCTGTTTCTCTCTGCCTCTCTCTCTCTCTCTCTCTCTCTCTCTCTCTCTCTCTCTCTCTCTCTCTCTCTCTCTCTCTCTCTCTCTGTTTCTTTGACCTCTTTCGGAGCCCATTAACAACCTCTTTAGTGGTGATGTATATCCTATTGAATTTATATATGGCCACAACTGAGCTTGAGTTAATGTGTTCTTTTCTTTCTTTTTCAGCCGGTGAGTGCCTCTTAATTGGTTTCCTCGCTTCATGATGTGTGCTGACGCCACCACAAGCTATGTGAAACCTTTCCCACCTCTCTTCCAGAAGTATCTTTCTTCTCATTGCTTGTGTTTGAAGACATGACCGTTTGCTTTTTAGATGTACGTTGCTATTAAGTAGCATGACAACACTAGATTATTCAAAATTTATTAGCAAGATAATGATTCTTTTGTCCAAAAGGTCCGAGCAGAACTTGGATTTGCATGTGTTGTAGCTCACACGTCATAGTGAATGTAGCATATTTCGAATTGAGTATCAGTGCACACAATCTTCCCTTCTTTAAACGTTACTTACTTACATACTCACGCCTTTTACCCCTCCTTGGGCATAGGCCGCAAACAAGGGTTCTCCAGCAATCCCGGTCCTGAGCAATCGGCGTCCAGGTCTCGGCGCCAACTGTTGCGAGGTCTACATCTCTTCCTCTTCCTTTGTGGGTTCCATGAAAGGGACTGTCTGATGGTGTTTGAGACCGGTTTGCGTAATGTGTGCCCTAACCATCTCCAGCGCCTTTGAATGATCTCTTGGTCTGCTGATTGTTGGTTTGTGCGTTGCCAGAGCTCCTCGTTGCTGATCTTTTCAGGCCATCGTATCTGTAGAATACGGCGCAGACATGAGTTGATGAATGTCTGGATCTTCTTGTTGGTGGTTACAGTGGTCCTCCATGTTTCGGCGCCGTAGAGCAGAACAGACTTAACATTGGTGTTGAAAATCCTGATCTTTGTTTTGATGGACAGGTCTCTTGAACTCCAAATGTTTTTCAGTTGGAAAAAAGGCTGTCCTGGCGTTTCCAATTCTTGCCTTCATATCTGCGTCGGTTCCACCTTGCTTGTGTAAACGTAATAGAAGAGTAATGCAGTCTTGTGTGAGGAAGACCATAGCAGCAGGGTTATTTTTCTTTCATGTTTCTTCCTGCGAAATAAGGCCAAAGGGACGGTTGATACAAAGAAATAATTTCACAAGACAATGATCTCGAGTCTCAACACCAGTGTGACATTCATCTAGCAACTCCACTCTCACAGACGTCCTCCACACACGTCACTATGGTTTCCAACGTTATGGCGACTTCGTCCTTTCCTCTTTGGACCCATGCAACGTCGCAAAGGAAACACGGAGCAAAAAATACCTCCAGCAAACATACACTGTTAGCTCACGAGCTCTCCTTGCATTTAGAAAGCTTTTGTTGGCAACTGAATTAATGACTTTATCAAAGAAGAAGCGGAGTTTGTGGCAAATACAACTGTGCAACACACAGACGACGACAAACAGCATTAGACAAATCGCAGCGCCTAAACCGTCCTTACCCAGAGAAGCACAATTCCTAAGCCTGTGACGCAACAAACAAGCCTTGTGGAGAATCGAATCCTATTTTCTGAACGTTCATGACGAAAGTCAACAATCTTCTCAGGGTCTGGATCAGCAGAGCTTGGGTCATCCCGCCCTTGCATTCTCTGTACAAGGAAGCATGGCGACGCCAGCCTAGATGAAGTGAAGAAGTTTTGGCCTTTTTTTCTCTGTACAAAAACTGAACATGCAACACAGAAAGACACGAAGATCTGCTCACGACGTCAGCCTACATGAGGTGGAGAGGCAGCCTTTCTAAATACCACGGCCTCCACAAAGCAGCCGGACCAGAGGCACTCAAGACAGACATTTCCATCACAGCAACCATGCTGCTGCATTTACTGCAGAAAGTCTGGACAGAAGGAAGAATCCTAGCGGATTGGAAAAAAGGACAGCTGGTGAAACTCCCAAAGAAAGGAGATCTCGGATTATGCAATAACTGGCGAGGCATCGTGCTACTGTCAGTGCCAAGTAAAGTACTAACCCGCATCATCCTGGATCGACTGAAAGACGCTGTTGACAACAGACTTCGTCCAGAACAAGCTGGCTTCAGGAAGGGCAAGTCATGCACGGACCAGATCGCTACGCTCAGGATTATCCTGGAGCAGTCCCTGGAGTGGCAGTCAACGTTGTACCTGAACTTCATTGACTTCCTCCAGGCGTTTGACAGCGTTGATAGAGAGACCATTTGGAGACTCCTCCATCACTATGGAATCCAGCGAGCCTATGTCAACCTGATCCAGCAGCTGTACGAGGGCGCCACGTGCCAGGTGATCCACAATGGCAAGCTGACAGAGGAATTTGAGGTGACTACAGGGTTCCGTCAAGGACGCTTGCTGTCGCCGATGATCTTCCTGCTCGTGGTGGACTAGGTCATGCGAGAGACAACCAGAACAGGCAGGACCGGAGTCCAGTGGACCCTGACACAGACCTTGGACGACCTCGACTTTGCAGACGACTTGTGCCTGATGTCCCAATGCTACCAACACATGCAACAGAAGACAGACAACCTTGCCAGAGAAGCAGCGAAGACCGGACTACAGGTCAACCTGCAAAAGACAGAGACCATGGCCGTGAACAAGAAGCAGCAGAAGCCTGTTACCATGGGAGACAAGGAGCTCAAAGAGGTGGACTCCTTTACTTACCTCGGCAGCGTCGTATCAGCAACAGGCGGTTCTGACGAGGACATCAAAGCCAGAATCGGGAAAGCCAGATATGCCTTCAATACTCTGAGACCAGTCTGGAGATCAACATCCCTCTCTACCCACACAAAACTCCGGATATTTAACAGCAACGTCAAGTCTGTCCTCCTCTATGGCTCTGAGACATGGAGAGTCACCAATACTCTGACCAACAAGCTCCAAGTCTTCATAAACAGATGCCTCCGTAACATCCTTAAGATCAGGTGGACAGACAAAGTCAAGAACACCGACTTGTGGAAGCAGGCAAACCAAGATCCCATCGGACAGCAGATCGCAAGGCGGAAGTGGAGGTGGATCGGACACACCTTGCGGAAACCTCCACATGACATCACACGGCAGGCCTTGCAGTGGAATCCTCAGGGCAAGAGACGAGTTGGTCGCCCCAAGACCACCTGGAGGCGATCCTGCGAGGAAGAGATGAGGAACTGCAACCTGTCATGGGAAGAGCTGAAGAAGGTTGCCCAGAACCGAGTACGCTGGAGGACTGTTGCCGAGGCCCTATGCTCCACAAGGAACTCAAGGGAATAATCATTAATCAATCAATCCACAGCAGTTCCCGTCACTGACAGCTGGAGTCAGACCCAGTAAGGGAGACAGACACAGTGACGGTTTTATTACTCGGGTCGTGTGCCTTTTGCTCTGAGGTAATGATCACGGTGTCAGTTCACATTTGGTCCCTGAAAATCTGTTGAGAAATGTAATTTGCCGCTAACAAAGCAAGAGCATTCACCCTTTAGATAAGAAACAGGTTGTGAGTGTGGATGAGAAAGCTACATCGTAGCACAGATTATGCAGAGTGCAACGGAAAGCAGGGTATTACTTTTACGAAAAGCAACAAGGTACGAAAATCGCCGATGATTTCCGTCGTCTCTTTTGCACGGACGAATGTTTTGTAAGCTATGTAATTTGCAGAATGAATAAGAACGACCCACCTGCAAAAATACCTCGTACAGCTGCAAATCTGTCGCTTGTCGGGATAGATTCTCCACAAAAACATGTCTGATAGCGGAGGGAGGTAACTCTCTGATGACTTCCGCCGACTTTTTTGCACAGTCGACTTTTTAGCACGTTACACTACCTACAGACATTGCACTGCAGAGCGAAGAACTCAAAACTTAGGCAGTGATTTTATTCAGTCAGTGCACTGAAGCAAATGTCATTTAATTCAGGAGAAAATGGCGACTTCGTCACATTCTGGAGGGGGATACTCTTTAAAGAAGAAGCTAGAACACAACAAGAGAGTCCGTCTTACTGTCAGTTCATTCAACGCCACACAATCATTTCTTAATGGAAGAAAACGTCTGTATTGTCTCTGACAGGTAGATTGTGCAGTGCTTTTCATACGAGACCCCATGCCTCTGCACACCTATAGTCCCTGGTTTGACAGTCTGGAGACGATGGAACAACAGTCGGAACACCAGCCGTCCACAGATGCTGGGATCCGTCCCCCAAGGCCTGTGCTGCACTGGATCACGCAAGATTTGACAAGAAATGATTCCTTCAAATTTGTGGCGTGACATCTAACGGAGGATGGTCCTCTGCATTCAGTTAGCAAAAATTCGTCGAGAAATCAAGTTATGCCACATGATTTTCTTTGAATAACAGAGAATATTTCTTCAAATTTGTGCAATACCTTGATGGCGTCTTCGCCACCAGTTTGAATCTGAATACTTTCCTGACAAATGATGTTTTATCGACTATAGTCATCTACAAGACTAAAGATTCAACTCACAGCATTAGAGTAAGAAAGGCTTTCTCCCGTGATTCCACAGTCTCTGTTTCGACTTCCGTGACGTCGAAACCAGTGGAAGGGAGGCAACTCTTCAGGGATGGCCACCGTCCTCCATCCCATCACGTGTCCTTGACAAACAGTGGCGCTCTTGTCTCAAGCCCCGTCCACACCTCTGGACTCTGTGACGTAGGGGGAGGAGGGGACTTCGGTCCCCATGGCGACCAGCCACAACAATCTCGACGTCTGCGTTGGTGAGGAGACAGGAAGCCGTCACGCCATGATGGTCTGAGGCGATGGACACCGTGGTGGTGGCACGGCTTGGCAGCACTGGGTCTCCAAGAGGACAGGAACATGCCTGAGGCAGTGGAAAGGACAAACATTCGTTTGAGAGGGTCAGCAACCTGTTCCGATGAAAAAAAACACAACTCAAAATGGTAAACGAAATGAAAGTATGAAAGCTACACGTCTTGCCAATTAACGGTTGGTGTGAAGGAAAAGAATCGGTCTATGACGCAGTGCAATCAGCAGGAACGGGTTCCAGACACCAAGCACGTGATCAATCCGCAAAAAATGTTTTTTTTAGATCTGGGACAGAGAGAAAAAAAACTAAGAGAAGACAAACTGCATGAAACAAAAATATTTTGAAAAGAAATATGAGTTGAAACTGCTTTCCTGTCACAGATGAGTAATCAAAGGCATGATGACGTCATTCAAGCGTCGTAAAGGAGCAACGTCCATCAGACCAATTTTTTTAGAATCTGAAACAAAGAAGGGATTTTGTGTTCCACACATCACCTGACAACTGAAACTGGCAGGACCTGTACTACATTGTATAATCACGAAAACAGTCAACCGGGCCAGCATTTGGATGTGTAAGGCAGGAATAGTTTTCCATGGAAAATGGCAACACTAGCACTTTCTGACTGGTGTGCATTCATCACAGACAAAAGTTTCAATGAATTTTTTTGGTGACAAAAGACGAATTACTGCTGCCCGGGATGTTGAAAAACAAAGAAGAACCAAGGCACGTGTCCGGGCTCAGAAAGACAACACAAAACAGGTTGTCAACGTTTCGGGTATTGCACCCTTCAACAGGACAGACACCATAAAAGACAACAGGCTCAACTTTGCGACCAGTATAGGCAAACGAAGTTATAAACTGTTAGAGGTTGGGAGTATTGAAAAGTAAACAGATTTCAATTTGATGAGCAGAAATCAAGGCAGTCAAGGTACCACGTGGATGTGAAACTCGGGTTACATGGAAGAGGGGAAGGGTGGAGGTGACTGGGAGGGGGTAGGGAACTGAACTCAACTGAACGTTATGTTATTCACACGCCGACTGCCGATTGAACAGTAACAATATAACAACAAGTATAACAAATACATCTTTTCTCACACGGATCAAACATACAAATCGTTTAGCGGTTGATACATCCGTGAGGCTGCTAATTAAGTGGGACATTTCTTTTCCCTTCTCCTCAGATCATACATCGATAAATCATTTGTTGTTCGGTTATTAGTACATTTGAGAAGAAAGCTACAATCTCTACTTGTTTGTACATGACGTACTATGTACCTCTCTCTGAGATCGGCACATTTACTGCAGTGCAACAGAAAATGTCTCTCAACTTTTATCTCGTAACATTTTCGAAAGCACATGAATGCATTTCTAAACTGTTGAATGGTCTGATAAGTTAGATATGTTTCCTGACCAAATACGTGTTTTGATGTCAGAATACAACGACACTTTCTTCGCTGCTAAAGTGTTCTTCATTCAACGACTGCCGAGAATAACCCTGCAGACTTTGCTGTATTTGCTTTAACAATTGCTTTTCGTTCCCTGCACCACTGTTCATTACCATATATGCAAAACGTAGATTGCGCAACGTATTCGGAACCAATCAGGATCAGCTCTTGTTGTCGGGGATGTTTGAGTTTTGCAATATTACATACGCATGTTTAGATAGTCTATGCAACGACATTTAGGTCAGTTTTAGCTAGTATTTATCTGTTCTAATGGTGATGTTGATTAAATTGGGGTACATACAAACACACACACACACATATCAACAGGATTATATTCACCAAAATTGTACAGTATCGATACATGGTGGATAAAAACATACCCTCGAAATTTAGAGCCGTCATTCATGAGTCTGTTGCGGGAAAAACGGGGACTTGGGGAAGTAGTTGCCGAGGAGGCGAGCGGTGTTGTTCCCTCAGCAATCCTCTCACTGGTGGATCCCGTCCGTTGCGGGTCGCCCGGGCTTTCCCAAGCAAGACAGCAGCTTCAATGATATGACGCAGGGGCGAAGCTTGTTTCTTTCCACTCTTTATTGGCCGTTGTTACATTAAGCTCTTAGTACATAAACTTCTGGACCCTGGTGGTAAAATGGTCTATCACCCAGATGGAATGGGGTCTATCTCTCACCCTGGTGTAAATAGGGTCTCTGCTCACCCAGATGGAATGGGGGACTACTTAAGCAAGCACAGCAGCCTCTATTTATGGAGATTGACAGGAGCAGGTGCAAAAAGGGAACCGGAAGGTTCACTTCCGGAGGACCCTCATACAAAGAATGGAAGACAGGGGTCAGAGGGGCGCGGGTGGGTGCTGACAATCTGGCTGTTCCGCAAACTGAGGGGAGTGGTTCACTAGCCGAGGGTCACACTAAGATAACGAGTGACTGACAGGGCAGCGACTGACAGGGCAGCTGCGACAACTGAATACGGAGGATGAGCAGAGTAGGCATGCACAAAAATATTCCTCACAAGCTTACGGCTCTGAGAGACATGCACTTTAGCAAATCTACGCAACCACAGAAACATTCACAACACTACCCCCTCCTTAAACTATTCGGTCCCTGAATAGTTACCAAAACAAATACCACAATAACTAGAATCTTTAAAATCCTGTTCTAACAAAACCAACGACAGGGCCAGACCAAAGTGAATACAATAACAATTTTCCGGCTCATAAACTATGGACAATCAATGAGGAATGGTTTAACGTTTAACACGAGAATCGATGTCCATCAAATATCCAGCTGAGGGCACCCAACAGGGTCAGCGAACGTTCAGTCGCTAAACGTTGTGAATCTCAGAGCCCTACATACGTGTCAGATGCTTCACATGGAAAATCAGGAGAACACACTAGCGGCATTTCACTCGATGAAGGCACAGGGAAGAATTAGCATGAATTCTGGATACACAAAGTGATGCACAACCTTACTCAAATTGTACATGACACGTATTAGTTATTCTAGCCAGAACAGCACAACACACCATTAATGGCGCCATCAACTAACAAAGCTGACGATACATAAAACTGGATCTACACAGTGAACCGGTACCAAAATCTCCTGATGAGTGGAATCTGCACATCTCTTATCAGCGTACTAGTGCTGCCTACCTCGGATGTGTAGGATCTGGACACCTCTACACAGCACACCATTGCTGTTGACCTACACTAAGTCTCACCTGGACGTCTACCCTCAGCACACCTGTGCTGACGGCCTCCTCTGGGCCTCTCCAGACGTCGCTCTTCAGTACACACAGTACTGGAGACTTCTAAAACGGGTCAAATCCAGATATTTTTCCGCAGCATCTACGCTATAGACCTCACATTAGGTCAAATCCAGATCTCTCCTGAACTCATACATGCAATATAATGGTACCGCGAACACATACTACATCAAGACCTACTACTAAATTAAAAATCAAACTGCTTCATTCCTTACCTCCCTGGCAGCGCAGCATTCAATCTGACTGCGCAATATCCCCTGTGCAGTAGCATTTAGCTAAGGCCATCAGTCCATACGAAAGGCGACGCAATTGCTATCGAAACGTTCTTGTAGCGTCAAGTCTTGATCTCTTCCTGCCCCTGCTGCCGACGAATCCCGCGACGCCATCCTCGCCCTGGAGGAGCCCACGTGGTCGGGTCGTCGTCCTTCGCTGGCGAAGCAGGTCCCGGCCGCCCTCTCGCGACCCAGACGTCCCTCTCCCGGGTTGTTGTAGCGGCGAATCCACCGCATCTCAGCGGAGCAAGGCAGAGGCGATGACAGGTCCAAGTTTGTCCGACTTCCATGCAGATTCACGTTTTCGAGGTCGTAGACCGCTGGGGGAGTTGCATCTCTTGTTGACTGCCTCTACACCAGACCGTTGCTGAGCGCTGATAGTGCCATCTTCTGTGCCACTACGTCCAACTGTCCTGTCCGCGACGACAACTCCGACTCTCTTACGGTGTCGCCGGTTACCCTCTCCAGGGGCATACCCACATGGTCGCACAGGCCTTCAGCTGCTCCTCTGGCACTCTTCACTGGCATTATCCTCCATGGCTCCACAGTCTTCTTCTATCGGCAGTTCTTCTTTTGTCCATGCAATCCCTTTGCCGTCTGCCTCGAAACGGTCGTCTTCTCTCTGCTGTTGTTGGCGAGCTCTTGATGTTTCATCGTCTGCTCACAGGTCGGCTCTTAGATGTAGCAAGCTGCTGTCCTGGGTGGGGGTTGCCAAGCTGGAATCCCACTTCTGACACCATTGTTGCGAGAAAAACGGGGACTTGGGGAAGTAGTTGCCGAGGAGGCGAGCGGTGTTGTTCCCTCAGCAATCCTCTCACTGGTGGATCCCGTCCGTTGCGGGTCGCCCGGGCTTTCCCAAGCAAGACACAGCTTCAATGATATGACGCAGGGGCGAAGCTTGTTTCTTTCCACTCTTTATTGGCCGTTGTTACATTAAGCTCTTAGTACATAAACTTCTGGACCCTGGTGGTAAAATGGTCTATCACCCAGATGGAATGGGGTCTATCTCTCACCCTGGTGTAAATAGAGTCTCTGCTAACCGAGATGGAATGGGGGAATTCTTAAGCAAGCACAGCAGCCTCTATTTATGGAGATTGACAGGAGCAGGTGCAAAAAGGGAACCGGAAGGTTCACTTCCGGAGGACCCTCATACAAAGAATGGTAGAAAGTAGTGAGAGGGGCGCGGGTGGGTGCTGACAATCTGGCTGTTCCGCAAACTGAGGGGAGTGGTTCACTAGCCGAGGGTCACACTAAGATAACGAGTGACTGACAGGGCAGCGACTGACAGGGCAGCTGCGACAACTGAATACGGAGGATGAGCAGAGTAGGCATGCACAAAAATATTCCTCACAAGCTTACGGCTCTGAGAGACATGCACTTTAGCAAATCTACGCAACCACAGAAACATTCACAACAAGTCCACTGTCTGCCACAAGGATGGAACACATAAAAAACACG
>JAWQFJ010004373.1:155000-167004 GCA_034096865.1 Theodoxus fluviatilis | reverse complement strand
TGTATTTGATGCTACTGTCAATGCACATGATATGCATGATGTGGTTTCTAGACAATCTTGTTCTTTGTGTAATTTTGGAAATGCGTCATCGACAAAAGTATTGACTTGTGTGTTGCCTGATACTGTACATGTACTTGAAGAAAAGGCTACTTCTGACATTGTGGATATAGGTGAATGTGTAGTAAATCACCCTGATGTATCTGTGAGCCATAATGTAAGTGATGTTTGCCAAGTCTTGATGATATGGAGAGCACAAATATTAGTTTTCAATTTGGGTTCTCAAATGAAAGTGAAATAGAAAATGTAGACAACACAAGCCCACATAATTCTTCCTCCTGACTGTGTCAGTAGGCTGTGTATATGATTGACTGTGTGGGTAAGCTGTGTACATGACTTTGTAAGTAGACTATGTTCATGGCTGTTTATGTTTTGACACTAGTTGTAAATGCTTTACTTGAACACGCTGTGATTCTTTTTTAATCTTAATGCTAATATAGTTCTGCAATACCACAGGAGTGTGGTTTGTGAGAAGGTGAGAGGGTATGCCGATGTGTGAGCAATGTGTGCACTAGTGTGCGTGCCTGTGTACGTGTTCTTCTTCACAAGTACATGTATCAAGGTTTGCTTAATTAATATTATTTCGTATTGGTTATTTTTTTGTGGATAGAGATGGAATGAAGAAACTGGGCATTTGTATTATGAACATACTTTTATAGGCACTAATAAAGATGATGACCAAACAGTCGTTATGTTATGTACATGATAAATGTTAGACATTAACTGGTGTTGGTATTTTAGTTTTGTTATCAATGTATTATCACTAATTGGCCTACAGTAAAATTCGCTTTTTTAACAGAATTAAATGGCTGAATGGAAAAGTTTATATTTGCGTTTGTTTTATTTAAATGCAGGTATGCTGATGACAAATTAATCTATCATAATTAAATATTGTACAGTTTATTGCATCATTCTTGTTCATGTGTACACATGTCCCACTGTCAACTGTCAACTCTACCAATTTATTCTCTGTGAACATTTCATACTTCACCACTACTAGTATCTGGACACCCACACACCCACTACTACACATACACAAGCACAACCCCAACCACACACACACAAAACGTTTGCCTATTGCTAGCACATTGTCAGTTCCTTCAACAGCAATTGTAGTGAGGAAAGTTGATTTACACAATCTATGTTTTTCATTGTTCCCTGTATATAATTGCATTTGGAAGCTCATAAATAAAAGTGAATACAATGTTCAAATAATTATGCGCTATATCATGATGAAATGATACCAGTGGAGGGACTAATGGATTGGTAGCCAATTAAACACTCCTTGGAACATAGTGACTTGGTTTTACCTTTTAGTGCTGCATTGTCGGTAATGTTACTAAATTAGCCTTTTTGTGTTATTTTGTCAACATTTATACTTTAAATGTATTGCAGTCTGCCTCACAGACTAGATTATTGTCAACAAGTGTGGTAGCACAAATAATATAATTTCTTATGATTAAAATGGTTAATCTACGGGGCTGGTGACATTCGTCTAATGGTGTGTTGTTTTTTCATACGGCTCTATGCAGTCAGCTAGACGTGAAGCAATAAATAAATCTAAAAAAATAATGGTAGAGCACATGTATACCTTTCCTTGCATGACAGATTCCAGTGTCAGTCTCTCTGATGGCATCAAATGTCAGTGGTTGCTGGTAGTGGATTATGACGTCTTCATCAGCATCCACAGTGAAGCCAATGACATCTTCACGATTCAGTATGCATGTGCTGTTTTCACTGTCACCTGCATCTGGTAGGAACAGAAGAAGTTCAGGAAGGTGTTAGCATTTCTGACATACAAAAAACTATCGCTATAGTATCAGTGTATCTGTGGTCTCCCTGTCTCTCACCCGAGTCCCTTCTCCGTCAACCATCCCCTCCTCCCCCAATTACGAGTATCATATTAAATTATTTGCTCTGGTTCCTTCTGACAGTTTCCACCCTGACATTTTCCTGTATTTCGTTCCCTGACTAAGTAACAATAGGTACACTGAACACCATGGATACTGGGAAGATCCCATGGACATCACAACTTTCATTCTTGTTGGCACGTCTAGACGTTTAACCAACAGGCGCATCAATCGATGTTCACCTATACATTCATGCACAAATCATGTGTCGTGGTTCAATCCCAGGGGCGGGAGAGATGAGGGAAAAGTAACAATAGGTAGCTTACCTTCGGCTTCTTCTTGCTGAAGGTTCGATCCAACATCGCCCGTGTCGATGCCGCCTTCAATCCCTTCAATTAAGGAAGATTCTCCAAAAATATATTCCATGAGATCGAGGAAAGGCACCTCGCGAGCTTTCCCCGATCCTGTTGGCGGATTCTTTAGTGCCCGCAGTTGCACCCGAGCATCTGAACCTAATTTGCTCCATTTCTCCTTGACTTCGCTAATGCTTCTGCCGACAGTGGACACGGTATTCACCGCTTCAGTCACTGTAGCCCAAGCTCGTTGCTTGTCTGCGTTGGTGACGCTGCTTTTCAGCTTGCTTTGGAGCAGCGTCTTGTCGGCAGAAAATGCTTCTATCAAGGCTAAAACTTCACAGGAAGAGAAGTTCTCTTTTCTCACACGTTTTGCGGAGGCCGCCATCGTAATGTTTTGCAGGGAATCCCCCAACCCATCAATCAAATAGCTCGTTGCATTCATTAACTAACCAACGAAAAAGCTTTGTTTATTACCTTGTGACGTAGCAGGACTAACAATCAGCTACTCGCGTTAGCTTCAAGGTAACCAAGGTAACTAGCTTTCAGTTAAATTGACGCTGTGCAACTCCGATAGATAGTGCGCCTAACTGCTAGCTAGTTACCTTGCAACTAGTCACTAACTGACACTAATTTAGCTGGCAGGTTGCCATATGTTGAGCAACCGGCCCCTGACCTATATATGGTATATAGGGCAAAGTAATCCCTATCTTTGGATACCAGTTTGGTTGACCTTGCTTCAAGGTCAAGGTCACAGGAGCTCTTCAACGTTGGATTGTATACATATTTTGAAGTGACCCTGAACCTGAACTATGGAAGATAACTGTTTCAAACTTAATAATTATGTGGGGCACATGTTATACTTTCATTATAAGACACATCTGGTCACATATCATCAAAGTCAAGGTCACTTTGACCCTTATGAAATGTGATCAAAATGGGGTAGTGAACCACTAAAAGTGACCATATCTCATGGTAGAAAGTGCCAATAATCACCATTGTGCTTCCTATGTCTTGAATTAACAGCTTTGTGTTGCATGACCTTGGATGACCTTGACCTTGGGTCAAGGTCACATGTATTTTGTTAGGGAAAATGTGTAAAGCATTTCTTAGTGTATGATGTCATTGGTAGGTTTAGTTGTTTGACCTTGACCTTGAGGGTCACATGAAGGTCAAGGTCATATAAAGGTCAAGGTCAAGCATGTGAGTCGTATGGGCTTTGCCCTTCTTGTTTTGTGTTGCAGCCGCCTTCCTCTTTGCCTACCTGATTCTGCAGTTCCTGATTGGCAAACCCATGTACTTCATGGAGCTGACACTAGGCCAGTACTCGGCTCGCGGTCCTACGGGCGTCTGGACCATCAACCCCTGTGCTCGAGGTAAGGGCTGACAGGGAGGTGGTTGTAGACTGACCACCAACACAAAGAAGAGAATGGTCTCTGTAGTCTCGGCCAAACTACAGGCTGTCGATGTTCCAAACTTGTGTTGTGCGCTAGCTCGCTGTGGGTCAGGGAACTCGATAGTTTTGCAGGCGCACGATAACGGCAAGCATTTCGTAAATATTGGCCTTAATATGCAGAGAAAGTGAACAAAACCCCTTGACTAGAAACGACAGGGAGAAAGGTAGGTAGACATGCAGGCAGACAAACAAATACATGTACATGTAGATAGATGGAAAACATGTATCCCTGCCTGCCTGCTTGCCTGCCTGCCTGACTGCCTCCTTACCAGCCTGCGTGATCTGATCTGACTCATTTCAACTGATCTCATCTCATTTCATTTAATCTTGTCTTTTCTCCCCTCTTCTTCTCTCTTCTCATCTCTTTTCTTCTTTCTCTTCTTTCTCTTCTTTCTCTTTTCTTTTCATCTGAAGTATCTTATCATCTTAACTTATCGTCTTGTCTTGTCTTGTCTTGTCTTGTCTTGTCTTTTCTTGTCTTGTCTTGTCTTGTCTTGTCTGGTCTTGTCTTGTCATCTTATCTTCTGTAGTGTGTGTGTGTGTGTGTGTGTGTGTGTGTGTGTGTGTGTGTGTGTGTGTTGGTGTGTGCGTGCGTGCGTGTGTGTGTTGGTGGTGTGTGTGTGTGTGTGTGTGTGTGTTGGTGTGTGCGTGCGTGCGTGTGTGTGTGTTGGTGGTGGTGGTGTGTGTGTGTGTGTGTGTGTGTGTGTGTGTGTGTGTGTGTGTGTGTGTGTGTGCGTGTGTGTGTGTGAAAGAGAGAGAGAGAGAGAGAGAGAGAGAGAGAGAGAGAGAGAGAGAGAGAGAGAGAGAGAGAGAGAGAGAGAGAGCTGTACTAATGTGAGATGGACCCAACGTCAAGACAGACACGTGCGTTGCTATGGAGACTACTGACGACTGGGGGTGATTGCCTGTCTGTACTTGCAGGCGTGGGCATCGCCATGGCCATCATCTCTATAGACATTGCCATCTACTACAACGTCATCATTGCCTACATCGTCTACTTCTTCGTCCAGTCCTTCAGGTCTCCCCTTCCCTGGACCTATTGCGATCCTGTGAGTAGAAGTGCCCACCTTTGTGCCCGGTGACACCATCACTTAGCTGCCAGGAGATGAGCACACGCAGAAAAAAGAAGGCGCAATTTCAGTTCAGCACACACTTACAATACGGTGCATCGCACTACAGTACAAGAAGATGCTTTTCAAAGGATAATATGCATTTCATATCGCTAGATATATAATGTGACCCTTCTGTACTCAGTGAGTCTTGTCTCCATGAGGACAAATTTGAGTTATGACCGACAATAGGTGAGTACGGTGTAGAACGTAGATACTGTGCTTTGAAAGCACGGACCAAATCCCGCATTCTCAAAGAAAACTCCCCAAATCGCATGAGATAGATCACTCTTTCCTCCCTCTCCAAGAAATAAGCAAACATATAGAGAAATAATAGCAATGGGGGACTAGATTTGACTGTATCGATATGTTAATCTTGTGGAAAATGTTCCTAACATTCTGGCGTTCTTTACTCTAAAAAGATATTGCATTCAAAATCTTTTAACTCACCAAGCTTTAGTTGGTTTAAAAAGTGGTTTTCATCATTGGAAAAAGTATTCAAAGCACTTTTGAGAGCAGTCAAATAAACGTTTGATAAAATAGAGACCAGATTAAAAAATGTGCTGCCTAGTAACAGATACGCATGTCTGCTTTGTTGCTAAGTGTCGACTGATTTCATTCTTACGTCTTTGCAGAGAATGAAAATGTTACAACATGGGGGATACCTTAGCTATTCGAAGTGCTTTATAAATGGACTGTCCTTGTTCCTAAGAGTGAAACGGAGCCCTTTGGGTGCCCACTTGGTCAAGCACTTTGAAGAGAGTCATGTCCCTTTTGTCTGCCTTTCCTCTCTCTGTGAGCTAATGTAGAGCCACCGCATTTCCTTACTCGATTTGTGAAAGACAAATTATTAGGGAAATCGTGACAAAACTTCCTCTTACTCTAGTCAGCTCTAGTGATGCTCTTATCAAGAAGACGATTTTTGGCTCACATGCGAAGCAAAAGTGAGTCTATGTACTCACCCGTTTCGTCCGTCCGGGCGTCCGGGCGTCCGGGCGTCCGGGCGTCCGGTCCGGCCGTCCGAAAACTTTAACGTTGGATTTTTCTTGGAGACTATTACGTCTATCAATACCAAATGTGGCATGATGGTGTATTATGACAAGGCCTAAAAAAACATACATAGTGACTTGTCCTTGCTTTAAGGTGAAGGTCGCAGGGGCCATAAATGTTGTACAAAAACAGTCATTTTTCACATTTTTTCAATTTTCTCTGAAGTTTTGAGATTGGATACCTGACCTATACATGGTATATAGGGCAAAGTAATCCGTATCTTTTGATACCAGTTTGGTTGACCTTGCTTCAAGGTCAAGGTCACAGGAACTCTTCAAAGTTGGATTGTATACATATTTTGAAGTGACCTTGAACCTGAACTATGGAAGATAACTGTTTCAAACTTAATAATTATGTGGGGCACATGTTATACTTTCATCATGAGACACATTTGGTTACATATCATCAAGGTCAAGGTCACTTTGACCCTTATGAAATGTGACCAAAATGGGGTAGTGAACCACTAAAAGTGACCATATCTCATGGTAGAAAGTGCCAATAATCACCATTGTGCTTCCTATGTCTTGAATTAACAGCTTTGTGTTGCATGACCTTGGATGACCTTGACCTTGGGTCAAGGTCATATGTATTTTGGTAGGAAAAATGTGTAAAGCATTTCTTAGTGTATGTCATTGGTAGGTTTAGTTGTTTGACCTTGAAGGTCACCTGAAGATCAAGGTCATATAAAGGTCAAGGTCATGCATGTGAGTCGTATGGGCTTTGCCCTTCTTGTTATTATGAAAATGATGTTTACCGTGTGGCAGATCAATAGCAATGTAGATGATTGTGTCCTCAACCAAAAGAAGTGCTATAGAAAAGTGTTTGTTTTCACCCTGTGACAGGAATGGGCAGACTGCATTGAGAATGCACACCTGATAAAGAAGATGAAGTTCTGCAACGACACTTCCACAACGCCTTGTGTCTGTCACCCGTCAATAGCAAGGGTTGGGTGTTCTCCCCCTCTCCCCATATCCTACAGCTCTCCTGCTCAGAGCTTCTTTGAGTGAGTAGTCTGTGTGCGTGCGTGTGCGTGCGTGCGCGTATGTGTATGTGTATGTGTATGTGCGCGTGTGTGTGTGTGTGTGTCTGCGTGTGTGTATGTGTGTGTGTGTGTCTGCGCGTGTGTATGTGTTTGTATGTGTATGTGAGTAAGTGTGTGTGTGCGCGCGCGTGTGAGTGAGTGTGCGTGTGTGTGGGCGTATGTGCGTGTGTGTGTGTGTGTGTGTGTGTGTGTGTGTGTGTGTGTGTGTGTGTGTGTGACCGTGTCTTGGCCTCGTTACTTTTGTGTCTAGGGGTGACACAGTCACGCAAAATTCGCTCACCTTGCGTGTCATCAGACGTATTATAGGAAAGCAGGGGGCATTTAACGATGTGAATTGGATCAGAATGAATGCAGGAAGAATGATTGCATGTCAAAATTATTAAAAAAAACACAAACTAGCCATAGAAGAAATCAGCAAGTCTATCACATATTTCTGAAAAAGCTGAAAATACAGAGAAAATCAATAAGAGTAAGGAGGGTGAGGAGGGTTATTTTGACACAGGTTACGAGACGTTTGAATTCACACACAAAACCCAGCTCGCAGTACCGGTACCTGACATCTATCAAATTCTCAACCCGAATGAATAAATGCACGAATGAAGGAATGAACGAAGGAAGGAACGAAGGAAGAAACAAAGGAAAGAAGGAAGAGTTAGGACCTATCAGCCTTTGAATTCTATTGACCACAACATCACTAGGGCTCAACTGGTTAGAGTAAAAACATGTCAAGCCTCGAGTTCTGTAGTTTTTTGTCTTTTATCACACATTTCTTACGGAGACACGGCGGGTCTTTTTTTATCCCAACCCCCAGAGAGTTTTAATTTCGAATCTCCTGGGGATGTAAAACGTTTTATTTCAAAAATCGAAAGCAGTTAAGATACACGAATAAAAACGTTGAATATGTGTGTAGAGGAAACGAGTCTTTTTTAAATCACTCTGTGTGACGGCCCTCCACAAAATCAGAACTCGGCGTCTTTTGCAGGCACCAACAAAACCAACACGACAATCAAGACAAGCTGCTAAAGTGTACGCGCATGTGCTAGCCTAGGAATGAATGAATGGACGAATGAATGAATGAATGAATGAATGAATGAATGAATGTATGAATGAATGAATGAACGAATGAATACGTTTAATCTATCAGCCTTTGCAGGCTATTTAAACCCATTGATCACGAAAATCCCTAGAGCAGTTGAGAGTAGGAGCAAACCAAGTCACGGTTTCCCTAGCGACACTTACTCCCAACCCACAGGGGGATGCGTGCACATGTAAATGTGCGTTTGCTTGAATGTAATGTCCTCAACTTGTGAGCGCATGGCGGAAGTGACTGTAAAAGCTAGGACAGACATGGAACCGATATTCGCATATTTAAGCCATTGTGGTGGAATCAACAACAATCTGTCCTCGCATATTTAGTGCCTCTTAGAGCCTCTTAGAGCATGAGACACGCTGCAGCTTAGGGAGCAAGCCAACCGCGTCAGTGTTGACAAGTTATGGATGACTTCGACACCGCGTACAAACTTTTGCGTCACCGGGAGTCTTGCCTTCCATGAAATGAAGAAAGGCGAAGTACATGTATTGTCGTCTCAAAAGCTAATGTAGAATGTAAGCAGTTTGCTGTTGTTGTTGTTGTTGTGGTGATCGTGCTGTTGTTGTTGGTGGTGGTGGTGGTGATGGCAGTGGTAGTGGTGGTGCTGGTAAGTTTATGTGTAATATAGTAGCAAAGTAAATGACTAAAGGGAGACCACTCCTACGTTACTGTACGAGATCGAGGCAAGGAATAAAGATCTGTTTCCAAGATACACTTTGAGACTAGGGTAACATAGAGCGTCCTTCAGGAATTCCGGTTAAGAATAATCTTCTATCGTAATGAGGCATTCTTGCATTCTACGTCACACCTTGTGCTGTCACGTGACATCCGGTTTCTGCGATATGGTAATTCACAAGTTTCGCCGGAACGTATTCCTTGAAAACGGACGTTTTGCCAGACTCCTTGTCGGTGAGTATTTTTGCATTCTTCCTTTGTCCTAACGTTACTGTAATCACAAGAAAATGATACCATGTCGTTTCAACTGCTGATTTGTAAAATTAAATGGCTTGACTGACAAACAGTAAACATTTCAGGCGTAGTTTAGTCGACCAACTGCTTCGACTACGGCGACCCAAAAGATGTCACGCTTCACATTTTAAATTGCTCGATTTTCCTTACTAGTTAATCAAAACATCAAGTTATGCGATGCTTGCCTTATTTTATGGGTAAATGGAAAGTCTGATGCTAAATGTATGGTTATTTAATCGTCAGACGGCTATTTTGTGAAATGTGACCCAATTCGATTCCACACATCGTGATCGTGATGCGTGATGCGCGCGCATCCTCATTACATAGAAGAGTATTCTTAACCGGAATTCTTGAAGGACGCTCTATGATTCCCTAATAACCGTGTTTTCACTTTTAGACCAGTCTCTCCGCGACAAAGCAACATGGTGGTGGCGTTGGTGTTTGTGGTGATGGTAGAGGTGGTAGTGCTGCTTCTGCTGATGTTGGCTGCGGCGGAGGCGGTGTTACTTATGCTGCTGCAATTATTGATGATGACGACGACGATGACGAGAGTAGGATATCGAGGAGTAAAGCCGGGTACCTGTGAGGGCAATGTTGGTAAAATGTAGTGCGATTAATCCTTGTATGCGGCCAAGCGCCAGCATCGGGTTGGAATACTCCCCAGGGAGCGGAGTTGGTGCTGGTACGTGACTGTATGCGTCTTAAATGTCTGTCACTATGTTTGTTATGAGGTACCAGTGAGGATTGATCAAGATGCCCAGTGATCAGGGGGTAAAGTGTAAAGCGGTTTGAGCACGGATCAATGGTGGGAAGTCGCTATATAAAATCACACTTTTACCTTTACCTTTTATGAAGGAGAAGGCGAGGATGGACGAGGAGGAAGACGAGAAGGGGGATGTCGACAAGGACAAGAAGGGCAAAGATGAAAACCTGAAAATTTTACAAAACATTTTTGATGTTTCCATCTTCAGCAACATGGTGACCAAGATGCCTCCTACTTTTGATTCTGAAACTTTTGGAACTCCCATTTGGTACATGACGCTGTGTCTTATGGCCTCGTGGGTGGTGGTGACCATGTGCCTCATCAAGGGCGTCAAGTCCACCGGGAAGGTAGGTCACAGCCTGCAAAGGCCTCCTTGAGTCGATTCCTTGCGTAAAGCCTGTTCTGAACCAGCCACACTCTCGGCACACGAACCAAGTTCGGAGGGATCGGCGAACTAGGATCGCGCGCGGTAGTTTCTTAAGTGGACGAACTCTCGGCTCGCAGACTAGCCTCCAAACGATCCAGGAATCAGGTTTGAGGTGGCCAGAGCACGTGGTGGGAGCCACACCGAGTTTTTGCTTTGACTGGCTTCTCAGAGAGAGCTTTTCCGCGTTTGGAGACTTGCTGCTCTCTGTAACACAAGTAAACAAGTGTTGTCCGTCATATTTGTTCTTCGTTTTGCAAGCAGTACGCTCATTTTTTATAATTACTGACACAAATACAAGGAAAATGTAATAAATGGACTGTGTATTTCTAAGACCTGTATGCAGAATACATCAAAACTTCATATATATTGCTACATTGTTTAAATCGAAATGTGAGTTGAAGTCGATTGGCCAAATTCGGGCCGCTTGGTATGGGCAGTGACGCATGCATAGCATTACAGTCAGTTGAAAAACAAAACCTGAGTTCTCCCGAACTACCGAACTCCGAACAAGTTCGCAGACGATCTATTCGCACACAATATATGGTTCGCCGAACAATTCGTCGAACTAGTGATTCATTCAGTTAAGAACAGGCTCCAAGGACAAGGGGAAAAGTAGGTCGGAGTCTGTGTCGACCTCCGTGCCTTGGTGCTTGCCTGCAAAGTGTATGGCTTTAACGATGACACGCAGTGTTACACACCATTGTATTATCATGTTTTCATGAAACTTGAATGGATATGTATCTGTCTGTTTCAACCAGCCGCTGTGACTATGAGTAGACGTGTGCATGAGTGTGTGCGTGTGTGTGTGTGTGTGTGTTTGTGTGTGAGTGGGTTTGTGTTTGTGTGTGTGTGTGTTTGTGTGTGTGCTTGTGTGTGTGTGCTTGTGTGTGTGTGTGTGTGTGTGTGTGTGTGTGTGTGTGTGTGTGCGTGTGTTTGTTTCGTCAACATTATCGGGTATCAACTGCTAGGAGGTGGGCAAGCATATGTGGCAGGTGGTGTCGAACACGCTAGTACCAAGAAAAAACTGCTCTTGAACACGGCTTTCTTGGCTCACTGTTCCATGCCTTCAGCTCGACAAGAGGACAGTGATGACCCACTGGGGTTTGAGAACCATCCAGTGAATCATGCATGTAAGCCAGAATGGTCCCCACACGACGGAAGAGAGTGGTGCCTACGTGTATCTGTCTGTGCATCTTCTTTGTAATTATTCTTTCCTGTCTATAAAAAAGGAAAAAAAGACCAGTTAGCCCGCATAATTAAAGAGGCAAGGAATTGAGATCCATGCGAGAAAAGAGGTCACTTTATGATATCGCTACTCTCACCTTTGGCTTCAACAGTGCCTAAGGCAAGTGCAGTCCAGCAGTGCAAATAGACCAATGGCTGTGACTGTTATGAGCTCCACGCATGAGTAGCTATACAGAATGACTGTTCTAACTTTTGGTTCAAACATCAAGGCGAATGGGGACAGGCAGGACAGGTGCATCAATGGCTGTGGCTGTTGCAGGTGGTGTACTTCACGGCCACCTTCCCCTACGTGGTGCTCCTCATTCTGCTGGTGGTGGGCTGTCTGCAAGAAGGAGCCATCGACGGCATCAAGTTCTTCATCGTTCCAGACTGGAAAAAACTGGGGGAGCTCAGAGTGAGTGGAGGGAAAACACCATTAGTACAAACACTAATCTGTTTTGAGCTGGGGGAAAATTATGAAGAGGGAGAAGCAAGACCTCTGGTAAATCTTCCTTCCAAGCTGAAAGAACCGATATTGTGTAGAAGGGAAGAGAAACTAAGGAAGCTTTTCTCAGAGTGGTATAACATTAAAGTACGTTGAATAACTAGTCAGC